>JACVBY030000598.1:1555726-1784238 GCA_017589505.3 Metroxylon sagu
CATATATTGGAACCAAATTCTTGTGGATAAGTGGGATGTCATGTATGTGCACTGAAATAAGTTTCTTGATAACAAAAGACAAAGAAGATGAAAGTAACTTGTTAGGGATTATATTAACTTATCTGTACTTTACTTTCTGATATAAATCCTAAATGATAGAAACAATACAACCATAAGTTCCAGAATTGCAATCTGAAACCATTATGACTTGCAATGCACTTCTCTAGTACTGTTTTGGTCACGCCATAGTTGCAATAGAAGTGCAACATATATTATATGGGAGCCATTAGGACTGACTTTGGCTTTTGATTTGTGCCTTGGAGACACAAAGAGTTCCCTATAACTAGCCTTCTCATATTTCCCCTTTCCAAAAGTTTAGGGAAATTTCAAAGTGTTGCTTCCCACTTGCTTGGACTTAAACTACAATGATTAGGTTAGGTCTCCCTGCAGATCATTTAGAACTTTATGGTTTCAAGGCACAAGTCTCTTGTTGAAAGTTGCCAGCTACTAATTGCTAGAGGATTGACATTGGAGAAGATACAAATAATATGTTATCTATTCCATCTTAAATATGTTATGAATTTTAAGATGCCACATAAGGAAACATAATAAATGTGTTTTGCATCTTTATGGGAGAAGTTTGTTTATCCATAAATATTTTATATAAATAACTTAATGTCCGCCATATAATCAAATCTATGGCAACTAATCATCAAATTACGCATTTCATGTATACAATAGGCCTCATCCCATGCAATCTTCATATTTCCTACTTCATTGTTGCTCTAGTTTTCCATCCAAATGATATTTGGGGGTTATCCTATCTCCAAGTGCTATCTTCTTAGATTGTTATATTTATCCACTTAATTTTTCTCTCTAAAGTTGCATGGTGGACATAATAAAAAAAATTGATAATTGTTATGAATGCTTGCACTAAGCTTTAATAAATCCTAATTTTGCAATCGAATAATCTAAATCGGCATTTTTATATAAAAGTGATCTATGGAAGGCCATTTCATCTTGTACAAGGCAAAACAGGCCATACCAAACCTATAAAGGCTGAACCAAACCTACTAGGGCCGAATCACTCTGGTTTGCCATACAAGGCAAAACGGACCATACCAAACCTGTAAGTTCTGAACCAAACCTACCAAGGCCAAACCACTTTGGTTTGCCCTTGTACCTCCTTGTACTGCTCAATTCATCCGAAATGGGTGATTTCAATGAGAAAAAAAAGGAAATAAATGTATAAATTATTTCATGTCAGTAATTATATTTCTGATGGAAAATGGAAATGATTTTGTGGTCTTTCCCCAAAATCTATTGAATAAGGTATTAAACATGTGGAAGGATTTTTTTTCGAAGGTTGTGAAGGTCTTTGGGCATTACATGATATATGTACATGTATCATGTATATGTTTTACAGCGTAATTATGTCATATAAGAGAATTGAGAGGTCATAAAAGTTGATAAAACATACATGTCCCGAGCAGCTTACTAGAGTTTGCGAGAAGACTATTGCTTACAAAAGATGAGACTCACGAGGTTGTTTGGGATACGGAGCTGTTGATGCGGACGTTCTAACACATAAGTAGGATCTCTGGACATGTTTGAATCGGATTTTCATATCGGATCCTATTCTACACTGATTGGCTGTGACCTTCTTATAGATATGGATATGGATATCCTTCATCTAATACATCATCTTATGGATATTTTATATTTAAGGCTTTGAGCTGCGACTACGCTGTCGTACCACAGTTTCATGATGCTTACGGATTGGATTTGGCTAGTGTGATCTTTACATGATTGGGCTAGTGTCTTGCCGCATATGAGAAGTAGGATGACAAGAGATGGAAGAGTTTCCTCAAAGAAAAGACGAGGCATGGAGGAGAACTAGATATGGCAATCCAGTGGAGTGGGCCCACAATGCTCATGAGAGTTAAGAAGGCCTTTCGAACCAAATTACGAACAGGATCTCGATGTCTATGAGTAGCATAGACACTTCACTAGATATTAAATATTGGTACGTATTATCTATTATATTTTTGTTATATATTTAAAAGTTTTGTTCATATGTAATTTTAAAATATTTCTTCTAGTTGTTTGTTAGTTACATTTGCATTAGTGATGCGCATTGATATGTTTTAATTTCATTCGGCACCATAAAGTACTTCAAAACACCAACAAAAACACAATAAATTTAAAGAAAAAATTATTAAAATTTGGTATATGACATTAAAAATGAAAAAAAAGAAAAATATCAAAAAATAAAAAAAGAAAACTAATAAAAAAAGAAAAACATCACATACCAGTCCACCTAATTGGTATGCCAGGGCGTGCCATGTGTTAGTACAGTACAACCCTCGAACCGTATCAAACCGAGCTGGATCAAAATAGTACAGGTTTCTAGTACGGTGAACCTTGAGGTGATCTAAGTGGTCTTGTAGCAATTCACCATCATTGAATTGTTAATCTATCTTTTGAGAATTTAATGGTCCAGTCAAGTAGTTAGAAAGAGAGGTTTGAATGTAGTTAGCTTTCTATATATTGTGATTGTTTCTGATCATTAAGATCTTAAGAAAGATCATACCAAAGTGCTTCACTTTTTGCTTTATTGCTAGCACTAGTTCACCATCTTCATATTGCAAATTATGGTATGCTATGTCGGTACGTATCGTCCCGTACTTGGCATACCATATTAGTACCAAATCGAGTTTCAGTATAGATGTATTGAGTCTCAGCATGCCAAATTTACTCTGTACCAGGTGTGCCGACATTATATCAGTATAATACCAGGATAGGGTCTGGCACCGAAATGGCAAACCTTGTCGCAAATTATTTTTGTTCCCTAAGTTTTGGGTTTCATTCCTATTACAACTCAATTTTCATGGGAGAGATCTATATGATATGAAGTGCCAAATATTTCTATTTTGGATGTGATGTAAATGAACTGACCTGTGCATGCAATTCATAATTAAAATATTGCAGTAATGGAGCTTCACAATCACCCACATGAGAGGTTTCCTTTTTGGCTACCAATTGGCTTTATACAATTAAGAAATCCTATACATTTAATGATTCTCTATTTTTCTCATGTTCATAATTTCCATATCAATACCTCTCATCTAGAGTTGAGGCATTCAACCACTCGTCTATCATTTTAAGATATTCCAGTGGAGATTTTTGCTCATTATTGTTGGAGCTTGTTTTCATGGTTATTTATCATTTTTTTTTTTTAAACTCATTTGTGCATCTAAGCTTTTAGAGAAACGGGAGCATCTAGTTAAGGGAAACTAAGTACGCTACATGAAATTACAGTGGAAACAGGGGCAAAAAAGGGACCCCTATCTAAGTTGCAAGATATCATAGTATGATTATTTCTCACTATATTGAATCTATTATACAGAAACATTGGGAGATATGTGATGACATACCTGGTGGGATTAGAGTTTGACGGATGATATGTATTTTAGGGTTTTATGTTACTCATGCATTTCTTGGTGACTTGATTTTATTGGATGGAAAAAACAACTCAGAATATGGAGCAATGAAGGGACTTTAAGTAAACACGAATTTGACAAAAATGAGTTGAGATAGATGCAAGGCATATTTGGGAGAATAGAGTAAAACCATGACTGCATCATAGAAGGCATAAGTGGAGGAGTTGCATTGATAGAGGGCAAGGTTATTGAGAAGTAGATGAGATAAAGGCATGTGCAATGAAAAGATCAGAGGCCCTATTCAGGAGAGACATTTAAATCTGCATTGAAGGTCTAGAAAGAGAAGGGAAAGATGAGAACCATGAGAAAAAATTGCAGAAGATATAAATAATCTTGTGGTAATACTGGAAGCTGCATTAATATGAATAGCTAGTAAAATAAGGATTCCTTGTTTGTGAGAAAGGAAGATTTTCCACACTGTAATTACCTAGGTTAATATTTTTGAGGATGCACCGAATCAAAACCCAAAACTTTGGTTGCTAAGCAGAGGGGTGTGGCCTCTGGAGCAAGCCCCATTTCATGTAAAATACGGATTCTTAGAATGCTAATTTCAGATAATTGGGACAAGGCCAGATGGTTTTGATGGGAACAATGGTTTTTCCTTCATATTGCTAAGTGGCACAATATATATAAGAGAGCATAAATACTATAGAATTACTATAGAATTTTAGGTATTGTGCATCTATTATTCATGGATGGTCTATGATGCAATGATCTGGTGGACTGAATAGAGAGACTCAAATTATGTCTTGCATTTTCTTGAAGCCTGAAATGGGGCTTAAGGTTTTATATAAGTTAAGACACAGTGAACACAGTTGCACAGACCTTTGCAAGAGTCTAGTTATTTGATTGCATATCCCTATGCTTCTGCTATCTTAGGCATTTGTGTAGACAAAGCAATATCATAAGGCAGTTTTGAAAGGTTTAAGAACATATTCACTTGTAGTAAAACCTTGGACATATAGTTTTTTATTTTTTTTTCATTGTCCCAAAGAGGTAATAGAAAAACATATTTGCATGTATTCAATGCAAACATAATCTAATATTCATGGCAGCCTGAAGTGCCTCCAAGAAATTACATGTCTTACCGAACACCTGTCTTACTGATCAACAAGAAATAACTGTAGTAGCTTCTACTCTGGCCTATTCATAATCAGTATTGAGCAGTATTATACTATTACTTAATGATGGTTATTTTGGAAAGTTCTCATCTTTCCATTTTACCATCCAATTGTCTCATGTCCAGCCACTTGTTTAGATAATAATGCAGTTACTGGATGCTTTACTTATTAGATAGTACTTCTTGAAGAAAGATTCTATGATGCACTTGATTGTAGCTGATTTGCTTGAATCTCCTCCTTGTTGTGGTCCTGCAAAACATATTAGTTCCTCATGGTTTGTTTCTTTGCTGGTGCATGTGCTCTTGCAGCTCTTTGTAACACTGCAACACCTCCCCCCCTCCCCCCCCCCCCCCAACAAAAAAAAAAAAAAAAAACCCAATCCACAACACACACAAAATAAAAATAAAAAAGAAAAAAGAAGGCAGTGGTCCACAAGGTGGTGCACAGATTTATAGAACTCCTAGAAGCATGGGGAAGCATGGGCAATTAGTTGTATGACTGTTAAGTATCATTCCTTGTATTTCAACCCCTGGGACTTGACAATAGTCTTGCCATTAAGCATGTTGCAATTTCCAGGACATGATTTTATTGAAAAAAAGGGTTTTATGCAGCCATGCATCACTGGCTTAAGTCAAGGCACATTAGCATATTGTAGTCTCACAAGCTTGGATCGTTGAATGCATGCTGGGTGAGTCTTTAATTTGCTGACCTTAGGCGCATTCAGATATGTAAATTTGTTAAGCTTAGCTGATTGACTGCATGCTGGGTAAGTCCATCATCTTGAACACCGTTGCAGACATCTCAAGAATCCATTTGACAGTTTGCATAATTATTAGCGTGGTCTCTATATGGTTTTGTGTGTGTGTGTGTGTGTGTGTGTGTGTGTGTGTGTTATTCTGTTGTTTATCAACTTGTTTGGGCAATTTAACTGATCCTTGAAACGCAACTCATTTTTAGTGACAGCCCAGGACTACCTTGTTTTCTCTGTTTTTCTATATGCTTGTATTGTTGACACTGTTGTTGAAGCAATGGATCCTTTTCTTTCCATGTTTCTACCTTTCCGTTTGCTGCCTAATTGGACTGCTTGAGGGCTTCTCCTCTTGGTCTGCAGGGAAATGATCCAGCACAGACCCTACAATCAAAAAGTTGATGTCTATAGCTTTGGTATTGTCCTGTGGGAGCTTATAACTGGTATGCTTCCCTTCCAAAACATGACAGCTGTTCAGGCGGCATTCGCTGTAGTCAACAAGGGCGTTCGTCCAATCATACCACAAGATTGCCTCCCTGCACTTGCTGAGATAATGACCCGCTGCTGGGATGCAAACCCTGATGTACGTCCCACATTTGCTGAGGTGGTCAGAATGCTGGAGAATGCAGAGATGGAGATTGTTAACTCTGTCCGCAAGGCACGCTTCCGTTGCTGCATGTCCCAGCCGATGACCACCGACTGAAAGATGTTACAGAGAGTAAGAGAGGAGAGGCAGCCTTGGTGTATTTGCCATGTTAATGGACTGACCGCAGAAGTAGAAAAATTTGTTGTGCATGTGGCTTTTAGTTGCTTTACCTTTACAGAAGGTTACCTTCTAGATTTACTGCAGTTTCTTTCTTGTTGGATGCTCTGTATTAAGTTAATAGTTTATTTCATCTTTGTTAAACATGGATGCCCCCATCTTATACAGGCATACATGGAAGAAATATTTGTTTGATTGATAGAGCTGCTTGTCATGTATCAACTCTTTTGGCAATTACCATATGGCATGCCAAACACTATCTTCTTGCTATTGGAGATGTGATACCAAAGAGAATTAAGTAGACTATATGTTGATTACCAGAAACTGGGTCCTCTACTTTTGATTTGAATAATATGTTGATTGTAGGCTATTACCAGGAAAAGAGAAGTTGGCCTACTCAAAAGGGTTTTAAAAAAATAATAAAAAAAAAGAGTTGAAACCGGGACAGCAAGCAGGTAGGATATCTGATCTCCAAGATGAAGAGTTGCAAGAGGAGAGTAGCGTGAATCAAGGCAGAGGACCGACCTGAGTTTCGGATTTATATCAGAAAGCAAAAATGAAATGTTTGGGAGATTTATTGACCAGATAATCTTTCTGTTGCAATTCCAGTGTTTTGTGTAACCATAACCTCTTAGATTCCTTGATTTGCTGCAGTGGAGAGTGCCTCTTAGATTCCTTGATTTGCTGCAGTGGAGAGTGCTTTACCTCTGCGAGATATGTCTTGATTTGCTGTGGAATTGAAGAGCGCATTATTATCAAAGGCAGACAGCGATGGTACCACATGACCACCATAAAGATGAATCTGATATCTACTAATCCTTGAGCGGCCCAATCAAACAGTTTGATTCCCAGAGGGACCATCAATTTCTGATACCATTCTGAAGTTTACGGTCAGAGTGTGGGCCTAGTATCATATTATTAGTACAACATATAAAATAGCACATACCAAAAAAAAGGTAACAAGCCCCTTCTGCAAAGATTACATGATCAACCTACAAATTTTATGGAAATAATTTCCATAAAAAGTAACGGCAGCTAATGAATCCGCAATAGAGATATCAATATCACAGCCGCCATCGAATTTGGGAATCTGCCGATGCATATGGCCAACCATAACAACACTCGGTGATGATGTGCAGCATAGCCGGTAACAATATGCAAGGAAACTGTGATCAAAATCAAGTATACCATAAACTAACCAAAGGAAGCAGAAACCACTTGGCCACCTAACAGAATAATGTTGGGAAGACTTATGCTTGTTCAAGTTGACTAATTCATATTTCAATCGGAAGTATGAAACAATATAAAAGATGTGAGATGACTAGAAAAGACAGCTTATTCATCAGGCATCCAAAATGGAAACTTTACAAAGGCTTGCATAAAACTGCAGCCCTGCTCCTAATGCAACCGAAGAAAGGACGACATCGTGAAGATGGGGAAAAAGGAAAAAGAAAAGGGAGGTGGAGATAAATTACAGCCCTAGAATGGTGAGGCCTATGTACTGTACAAATACTCGAGCAGCCCCCATCTTTTTCCTACCAAAAGCCTCATCAATAATTGCCTATTTGGGCAGAACCATCCATTGCTGCTTCCAAGCTTTAGATGTCAAAACACAAATAAAGACGCTTTCTGGCAGGAGACATGAATAAAGCTTCAGGTAGAATCCAGCTGCTGTCACAGTTGCAGTTGCTCGCTTACCAAATCTTCAGGCTTAGCAGCAGTAACATTGGTGGAGGTGGAGCTGTTACTAACAGGTGGGTTTGCATTTTTTCGTTCTTCCAACCGGACAGCTTGAGCAAAGCTCTTTGAAATTTGTTTTACGACGTCACCAGAGATGGCTGCTGGGCTCCTTTGTTCATTACTAGCAGCTGCTATAGAGGCCACCGTAGAGCTTGATAGCTGCTGCTGGTGCTGCCGAGCCTTCCTCTCCTGCATTGCTTTCTCCCGTTCCTCATAGAACTCAAAGTCATCAAGAATTGACATATCAGCCTCATGACTTTTGAAAATGTTTAGCATCTCCAAACCCTGCTCCAGTTTCACCTGAAGGTTCATCCCCAACGACATGCCATGTAAACAAGCCCAGAGAGAGAAATGTGGATAGAGATAAAAAATGCTACAAATAAACATCTATTCATGATGCAGTAGGATAACTGCAATTGAACATGGAAAATTGTCTAATAATCAACATTAAAAAGGCATGCAGAAAATGAAATGTACCAACTCACATCTCACATGGTAATGGGAGCTTAGTTAATTATTGATAAAAGAAAGAATTATGTCAGCATGATGGTTCAAAAGGAAAGATTGCACTGTCGAGAGCATCATCGTTTTAAAGCGGAGAACTCATGACACCTAAGTTGCAGTTTATAGCAGTTTCAAGAATGTTCAGTGCTTGCTTGGTTCGACCATTATTTGACAAAAACAATAAAAAATTATTTTAAAAAAAAACAAATGCAATATTATGCAAGTTCAAGCGTGCCACCTGTGTGTCCGTCAGCATTTTGTATCGAAACAAGCTAGAATAATGACAAGTTGGCTTCTAAATCAATCCTGAGACTGACAACCCCTGCAACCTATGTTTGTGCATTTACAAATGTATGCACATATGCATAATTGAATGTGCATGCATGTACATGTATAGACTAGAGAGCATATGGGATAACCCTTCCAATGTAAGTTAGAAGACAGGAGACTTATGCACAAATAAGTAATAGCAAATGGTTTGGTGTAACCATAAAACATGCTGATACTATTTGCATCATTCATATTTTAGCATCTTCTGACTTTGTTATCCTTTGCCTGACTGACCATACAAATGCAGGCATGATAAAGTGAAATGCAAATATGCAAATCTAACATTTGGACATATGATTTCAAATAATTCAGGGTACAGGGTGAAGAACACAGAGTTCATCCAGTAACTTTATGCAAAGAGAAGAAAATTTATGGGTTACATAAAGCTGGGATGGGTTAATTTGAGGAGAGGGCGGAATAGCAAAAAGTAGATTTCTAGGAAGCACATGGAGGAAGATCACTACGGTGCTAGACTGAAGGATTTTTACTCACATAGTTGATCTAACTACATTCTCATCTTCTTTCTTTTATCACTTAGGAGCCGTGCATCTCATATTTTAACAGATTAAAGATATCATTTTTGAGAAGCAAATCACAAACGAAACAAGTTCCAAAAAATAGCTTGGATGGGAAGAGTTCTGGACCAAGAAGAAAGAACTTACTTCCTGGGTGTCTCTGCTATTGGTCACTGGCCTGTTGTCATTGTTTTCAAGGATGATATGGCGAAACAGATTGTTCGGGACATCTTTCACGATATGCCACTTGACAGGGAATTGACCACTCCACTTGTCTTGCTGCCAATAGTCCACACTCTTCTCAAAATCTACAGGTCCAATCATCTCAGCTACCCCACAAAATTGTGCACTGGCATTTACCTGTACATGGTATAACAAGACAAATGACATCAGTCCAATTTCACAAATGGAAAACTTATAAGCAGACATGTATAACAAGGTGATATTTGCATAAATATACTTTGTAAAAAGATCCTGAAAGAGAAACAATAAAAGGGGCAGAATTCCAGATTTACCGAGAAAAATAAGAAAATTGGACATGGATTATCCGTTTCTTTTGCCTCATGATAAGCAGAATCTAACTTCTTGTTCCCATTGGCAGTGCTGGCCCAAACACCATACTTGATACTCTTATGGACATTGTCCTCACTGTAAGATTTTATTATAAAGAACTTGGCATCCTTGTACTCTGTATCAAAGTCTGGACTGTTGTATAACTCACGATTAGCTTTTGTGGTAGAATTGTCATTTTTTCCATCCAGTGATGAGTTCTGTTCCATTGCTGCATTCTTCGGCCTAGTGGCCCGTGGCCCTCGGTTTTGTTCACAGAGAAAGTCAGGAGTGCCATTGCAACTACACAATGAAGCACTAACCTTTCCTCGCCTTCTGCCTTTGTCAACCGCACTCAAATTCTGCACATTAATTCCCAAGCTGGGAATGGACCCCCCAAAATTACTGCCCTGATGATACATCCCACCATGAGAGTATCCTCTGTCATAGGAGCCAACTGAGGATCCAAAACCATACAAGGACTTTGGTTGCTGCGGAGCCTGAAAGTTATTAGAAAAAGAATGAATACAATGTAAACTCTGAGTCAATAATATGACGAATTAAAAGAACAGCTCGAGAAATTGAAGCTTCAATATATCAATTGAGCCTTAAAAAAAAAAGGCAACTCAATGCACGAGGCTCCTGCCATTGCAGGGTTTTAAAAGGATCAGATGTCCACAGCCTTACCCTGGTCTCTATGTTTCAAACCTATGACCTCCGTATCACAATAAAGCAACACCTTACCAACGTGCTAAGCTTAACCTCATCAGTTTAGTCTTGCAACTTATAAATGGATTTACTAATAGAGTTAGCTGTTACTTTTCAAAAATTAAAAACTTGATTGACAACCCACTAGCACAAATTTCTAATATTTTTCATTTTAAGACACCATACCAAAATAGATTAACATATAAAATTAAGTTATCAAATTATACCTAAATTCAACAACAAATTGCAAAATCAAAGCCCCAATGGAAAAAATCAAGAGCTGCTATCAAGTAGACGCCGCATCTTGCAAAGGAAAGAAAATAAGTATAAAATATAACATCATTTGTTTTTTCTGTTCATGCAACTATATTCCCTACATCACAGTGTGCTTTGGCTAAAACTTTCAAAAGATAAAAGATAAGCTTTTTAGTTGAAGTTATGGAAATCTGCAGGTGGACTTGTAATGAAACAAAACTAAATACTACTGTACAAGTAAGCATGCAATATAGAAATTGAAATCTGTATCAGAAGGATGTGGGGGCACGATTTTATAGCTTAGTTGATTGACGATGAAACACTCGCAATGTTGCAATCTTGAAATCAAGTATAGCTTACCCATTGCCAAAAGGAATAAAGTGAGATATCAATACCATAGGTAGAATAATGTTTAGGAACTTAATAGCTTCCAACCAGTCCGTGACCAGTATAATGGAAACGCAATATGCAAATCTAAGAGAACTTACCATTAGCAAAGTAATTCTTTTTTTCTTCTTAACTTTATACGGCTTTGTGACCAATTTAATGGAAATGCAATAAATTTAAGAGATCTTATTGTTAGCATAGTAATTTTTCTTTTCTTCTTTTTAACTTTTTATTGCTTTCTTTTTTCCTTTCCTTCTACAAAGCAAAGTGCCATCAATTATGCGTCGACAGTGCTAGTTGAACAACCAATCCATCTCTGTTACAAAATATGAAAAAGAAAATCATCGACATAATAAAAATTATTGGCATGTCATTGTAAGCAGACTAACTTACACAAACAACAGCCTTACAATGATACACAAATTATGATAATTTTAGATTTTTCTAGAGGGAACAAAGTAAAATATCATGCAGTTTCAGAGGTCTGAAGTTGTACAGTAACAGAAAAAGGACATGGACAAATATAGTACCATTCCAGCTAAAGGTAATGTGCTTTGCCCAAACGATACAAGTGCACCAATCGGTTGAGGTGAAGCCGCTGGAGACAATGGAGTCAAGGACCCTGTTCCATCAGGTGATTTCAACCAATCTGACCAAAACCCGCCAGAGCCAAAACTATCAAACCCTTGCCTCAAATCATAGAAACCAGGATTACCAGAATTTCCAGCAAAGCTACCTGTACCGAAAGAACCATAGGAAACATGATAACCGGGTCTTGGTCCAAACAGCATGCCATTGGAGTTTGAAGTATCAGCAAGAAAAGCTCCTTGGTGGTCAACCGGCATGGTTATCTCAGCTTGTGAAACTGGAGTTGGAGAAGTAAGAAATGGCATGCTAGGAGGAACCGGTTGCTGGTAGTAAGGGCCCGAGAATGGGAAATGCTGAGGAGTGTAGAGCTGGCCATCTCCACTGGCAGAAGGTAAAGGTGTTGTAACTGGAGAATAAGGCCCATAAGGCATTTGAGGACTGTACCCATATCCAGCATGGAACATGAGAGATGGATTGTCATTGTAGACACCCTTCAATAGAATAAGACAGAAACCATCTTGTAAGACTTAACTAAGGAAAAAGGTGTGAAGAGATACCAATATTAAAGAATTATACTTACCGTCGGTCCAACTTCCAAGCCCTCGACATTCAAAAACCGAGGATATTCTTCAAACTCACTAGTAGCATTTTCATATCCTAAAGAAGCACACAGGCTTATGCACCATATTAGCTTAAAATTGAAATAATAGGGAAAAAAAATAAAAAAAACTTCACGCAAACATATCCTTGACCACATTCAAATCATTAATTTTTTGTAAGTAGAGGAAAAGGCAAAGGAGAGAGAGAAAACAAATTTGTTATTCTGATTAACTATTTGCATTTCACAAATTAATACAAAATAGCATACTGAAAATGTATATTATGCTCCACCATATTCATCACAAACATGAAAATAATTACACTAGTATGTGCCTCAATGGCATGCCATGATTCAAGAATGGTCAATGATGGCATATCTATTTTCAATAATTTGTAAAACATTGTCTAGCTTGCGCAGTTCTTATTATGCCAGTTGTACATGCACTTCATAATCTCATATTTAGACATGGACAAAATCAGATTTAAGAAGAACAAAACTCAACATCAAAATGTCACTTCATGAGAATACCAAAATGTCAGGCTTACAATGGACTAACATCTGTTACACATGCAAGTAATTTGCACTGGAAATAAAATTCTAACATGATATCAATAAGGGTTCAGTAATGGAAACTAACCCCCGTAGAAGAATGCTTGTGCCTGAGGGGCATAGAAGTTGGGTGGATAAGCAGCAGTGCGGTCTCCACCTGTATCCAGAGAACCCAGCTGGCCTGGGGCATCTTTCGATATATTCATGGTATTCGAGCCATGTGAAATATTAGGTGGTACAACTTTCTCATGTTTAGCAGGAAGTGGCTGGCAGGAAAAAAGCAAAATCAGCATCAGCTCACACTTCAATAACATAAAAGATATGCCAATAGAGTAATACCTGTTCTTTCGAATCATCAGCACTAAGTGTTTTCTGCTCAACATCTACTTTTGATGATTCCACTGGCTCAGTTGAGTCTACTACAAGAGAGAAACAGACAAAGTAAGTTTTCTATTGCCCAACAATAAAAATATGGTGTAGAAAGAAATTGTTGTGTAAAAAGGCAATTTATTGTTGAGATCCCTTAAAGTTTAGTTACATGAGGGAGTATGCTCTCAACCAGAAAGGGGAGGATCTAAAGGAATACAAACATAGAGGTTATTTTCAAAGTTTATTAGTGATGGGAAAACAGCTTTCCAGGTGGACAAATCTGTAAACTCTTACACATATTTTCTAGGTCATTAAAACTTTTTTGTTTTTTTTAATTATTTTTGTATAATTCCCTTCACTTTTTGATCTATGTTAAAAGCCCCTTCCATTTCTGCAATAATCACACCAGCCCAGTCCAGATGTGCCCACTTCTTCTCTCCATACTATTCCAACACCACCAAACTTAACAACCAAGGTCTGCAAAAAAACCAGTTTTTTGACCTGTACCGATATATGAGCGGCTCAGCATGATATGGTGCCCATCTTGTATTAAGATAGAACGCCTTTTTTTTCTACGTTTAACCACTTGGTGCAAGGTGATTTGGGTTGGTTCGAACCGGTTCGATTTATACCAAATCAAAACTCAGTATCTTACTGCTACGGTATAATACTAGCAGTACAATATGGTAAGATATAGTACAGCAGACTTTGTTCACAACACTCCACCACCACAAACTTCCCCCAACACAACCCCCTTAACCACCACTGGAATTCCTGCATGGAGGCATAACCTAAAAACAATTTTCACCACAAAAAACATCACATGAAGCGACAAAATCAGAGTTCTACAAATTTATCAAAACGATCAGCGACACAAAAAAAAAAAGAGAAAAAAAAAGACAGATCTGGTTCTTCTTTTGCATCAACATGCTCACAAGTCACAACCTAAGATTTGTTATTCCCTGTTGATACTTTATTACACCCTTTGAGAAGTGGGGCATGTAGAATAACCATAACAAAGGCATACTCTTGTTATCATAGTCATTACTCAAATTTGCACTGCATGTCACTAAACATAAACATTATAAACTTCACTAATCATAGAAAAAATATATAAACATGTTTTCTTCTTGTCAATCGAACAAAATCGTAACACAAAATAAGCACTCATGTCAGCACATATAACCTTTAGAAATACTGACAACGGGCATAACACCATTGGACACAATTAAACTTATAAGAAAAAGGATGCTTCAGTGATGGAAGGCATGTAAAATATCCCATGAGATTAAGAAGCTAATCAGGATCTGAGAACAAACCCTACAAAGAAAAGTTCAGTTCAGATCATCAGCCAAATATTTCTCCTCTGAACCTTCAAATCACTCCGCTTTAAAACTTGGTGTTATGAATTGATATTGCACTTCTTGCAGGTCAGACATCTCACATTAAGATATTTAGGTGAAAAATAAAAGCTTTCTGGCGACCATGAACCTATATGCATAAAAAGTAGGGGGAAAAATAAACAACCTACATTAAAGAAATCTCAAGGGGCATATTTTACTTTGAAGTCATGGTATCACCAAATTCATACTGCAGTTTTGGATCAAAGCAAGTCATACAGTAGCTGCAAACTATACAGCATACAAAATAATGGCAATCTCATGATAGCTCACGCACAGAAGGTGCTAATTAGATATTACTTCATCAGAAGGAGGAAAAACCTAGGGGAAGATCTAAGAAAATCCACCATCAAACACACTTGCCATGATAGCGAATCCACGAGAACCACTAGGTCAGTCCACCAATAAGCATCCCAATAATTTATCCAATTCCTTTCCCAAGATCCAAGAATGCAAAAAGGAACGACGCACACCACCCCAATCAAACAACACCACAAAGAAGATCGACTGATCCTCTTCTGGCATAAGAATAGAAATAAAGACAGCTTCTTTTCCTAGAATTCACAAACCAGACAAAGTCCACACGCCAGAATCGAATCGAACCACACAAAAACACCCCTTTCCGATCCAAAGATGACACACCAATCAAAAAGTATACAATTCAAGAAGCACGAATCAAAAGTCATATATATCTTTCAATAACAATAAATCAGAGACGAAAGATAGCGAAAAGCACTCGTCATACCAATTCGATCCGGCCCTTGCTGAGTCGCCGTCGCCATCTGGACCTAGATCTCGAGCGCCCACCTCCAAAGGAACGGAAGCCGTAGTGGGTTTGTCTCTCCCACTCCCTTCTCCCCTCCGCTTCTTCTTCGATCTCCCTCACGTGATCTCCTCCGAGGCCGATTTGGCGAGGGTTTTAGGAACCTTTTCTTTTTTTTCCCTCTTTTTCTTCCACCCAGAGAGAGAGAGAGAGAGAGAGAGAGAGGGGGGGGGGGGGGAGAACGAAACAGCTGGGGCCTTTTATTTTATAAATAAGGGGTCGGAGGGCGTAAAATTAAAAAAAAAATAATAATAATAATAATAATAATAAAAGCTCTTTGTTTCCTCGAAAAGGAAAGAGCGAAGGGGAAAGGCGCTTGCCGGATAGCGCTGCAGGACTTTTAAAGAGACTCGGAACTGGACCCGAAAGTAACCCGACGGTGGGGCCTGTGGAACTTTAGTCGGCTGTGAGGTTTAAAAGAGTCCGGATCGCCGGGGCAGCGAGGACGACGGGGCCCGCCGGATGTTGGCCGCAGAGGATGATGCACTCTGATTTTTTTTTTTTTTTTGTAAAAAAAAAAAAAAAAAAAAACGTGGTGGGCCCATGGGGTTGATGAAGGTGGTGTTTTGACGTGGCGACCGTGGTGAGCGTGGTGCAAAGGTGGGTGGAATTAGTTCCGGTGTAAAGTGTGCGAGAGATCTGAGTCAAAATAAAGTATTGGGATAAAATTATCCATTTATTCGGATCGGTACAAGAAAAGGAATTGGAAAGAGAGAGAGAGAGAGAGAAGGATTTTGAATTTGGAACTGGGAACTCAAGACGCGTCAACGCGGCCACGTCAGCTACTGCCATGAAGAGGGTGCTGAGGTGGATGCTCGAGGATAACAAGCCGGCTGAGGATAAATCCTTAGTCGCTGGTGGAATAGAATAATTTATTATTTTATATATGATTTTCAAAATTAAGATTTTGAAATTATTATTTTAAGTATGGAATAACTTCCTATCTTTTTAGCATAAATTAAACATTAATTTTTCAAAAATATATAAAAAAAGAATATTTAAAAATTATTTTTTAATATCATTAGTTAAGAATCTAATGAAGAGGTAACATTTCAAAAATGCTTCGAGAAATATATATAAAAAATAATTTTTAAGGGAAGGATAGCAATAATCTATATTTATATGGTGATACATGTTAAAAAAATACATAATTTAAATTTATATATATGCATACATATGTCATAAAAAATCATTTTACCGTGGTAAAATTTAACACTTGAAGCATTGGTTTCGGTGTTTATCACCAACCATAGTTTTAACTGTCGATAGATGATGACGTAGGAGCACTTTTGTAATTTATTAGGTGCTTGATGGGCTTGCGTTGTTGAGATTTTTTTTAATATATATATATATATATATATATTTACAATTAGATCGGGGACTTCAAGATGATCTAGAAGATTATATCGTGTGTTTGGATTAGGACAACAAGGAGTCTGATAAAAATTAATGAGTTCAACCGTTTTTATTGCTGCCCTAGTGTGACTTGCATCAAACACAGCAGATTTTTTTTTACCATGTTTGTAAAAACAAAGTAGCTCTTCCATCTTTACATCCTTAAATAAGACTTCGAGGTTAGGTATACTCGATGTCGATCTAGCTTGATTTCATATCTGAATTATGATTTTAAACCTAAATCTAACTCATTTATTGATTGAATTATTGAGATCAAGGATAGCTGAAATACAATCCGAAATGTTCGAATTTGAGTCAAGTTAAATTTATATTTCAGTCAAATATATAAATATTTTTTTATAATTAAAATCTAATAATTTATAATTAAATATAAAGTTATTACAAATTTAAATGAAATTAAAAAAAGTCAAGTCAAACTTAAAATTATATTCAAAAACTTTTAATTCTATCAAAATAATTGATTATTCTTAAGTTTAGACATATGATTTTTAAAATAAATATTGATATACCTGAGAGCATGATAAATAAGAATCCATGAAAAGTAAACAATAAAATATGAATAACTAAATATAATTAAGTGAATAATAAATGAGAAGAAACATAATTATTAAGGTGAAAATAAGAATTTGTTTAAAGGAGAGTTTATTCAATGAATTGGTAAAAATAATGAAGTGAACGAAAATAAGATTTATATAATTTCATTCATAGAATGAACTAGACCGAGTTTGAGTTGGGTTGGATCAATTGCTTATCGATCCAAATTAGAACCGTATGATATTTGGGTTGGATCAAAGTAAAAAAATATAAAATCTAATTTTAATCAAGAATTTAGTTGTGTCAAATTTTTGAACTTGAACCAATCCATAGATCATCAAATATAAATTGAGCCGAGTTTAATCAAGTTAGGACTAGGTCAAAGATGGGTCAACCCTAGAGATGGCAGAAACTTGACTCGACCTGCGAACCTGATTCGAATCCACCTAAAAAATTAGGATTAGGGTTTTGCTTTTTTTTTTGACCTAAACCCAAAATGATCCGAGCTAAAATGACCTAAATATTTTAGGATAGGATCAGATCAGAAAAATAGTATTAAGTAAGATATATTTTTAATTTTATATATTTTAAATTTTAGAATTTTATATAGATAATATTATATAATTGTATAAATTAGAAAGTATACTTTTAATCTCATTATTTATTAAGTCACATGAGCATCAACTATATTACATATCAAAGAATATAAAATATTTAAATGTTAGCCATATAAACAATCTAATTAATAATTTAAACACCCTGTAAAAGATAATTAAAAAAAGTAGAATTAAGCATAATTTTACTTTTTTATATATATAAAATTAAGCACATTTCCAACATTTGCTTATTTTATTTTGTAAACTTATTAATAATTTGATATTAATATTGATTTAATTTTAAAAGAATATTTTTATAGACTATTGCTTAATCATATTATTTTTATATTTTATAAATTTATAATAATTATTTTTATTAGTGTCTAATCATGTTACAATTTTGTGTCTATCTACTCTAGCAATTAGAGTAACAAATGAGTTAAAAAAAAAAAAAGTATTGAATTAAACATTGATAAATTACTTAAAAAGAATAAGAAGGAAGTGTATGTTAAATTCTTGAAAGAAGAAAAGAAAAAAATTAAACCAACTTTAAATAACCCATGGATTGCTCCGAACTTGATCATTTAGTATTGAGGTTTAGCTTCAATGATCCAAACCCAAAAGTGATCCAAATTCAAAAATGATCCGAATCCAAATTGATCCGATTACCGCATCTAGTTAACCTCAATTCATTTGCAGCCTTATCCTTAAATAATATAAAAATAATTTTATGAGTATTATTGACATTTGATTTGATCTTCCTACACCAATGGCTAAGATCAGACAGGCAAAGATAGATAAGTGCATAAAAGAAGCAAAATACTTAGCACTCAAAAGCAAAGGAAGAATTTGTTTTACCTTAAGGGATTAGGACCGCTTTTATGGACATTCAATCCTAATTAGACTGGGCCAGTTGGCCATGGTGAAAGAAAATTTTCTCTCGTTAGGATTTCTTTTCTTCGTGTTAATTTCAGCCGTGAGATCCTCTGGCCAAATCAGACCCCATCAAGATAACACTATTCATTTCAGCTCTGGGATCCTCTGGCTAGATCAGAACACATCAAGATAACACTATTCAAATTTCTCACTGATTTCTCCAATACAGATTTAAAACACTCTGAACTTCTATTTATTTGATGCACCGGCAGTGAAGAGGATCCTCGCTCCTAAAATATAACGCATCTCAAAACCCTCTAGTTTTTTTTTTTTTTTTTTAAAATTTTTTAATGAAAATAAATAAATGGCAGAAGAGAGTTCAACGAAGCCCTCAATATAAGGTACCAATTAATAGACCGTGCGGCCACGATCAAAAGATTTTATGAGCGAGATTAAAAGCCTAGCCTGTGGCACACCCCACCTGGGTCGATACTTCTTCTTTTACAAAGAAGCTTGGAAGGGTCGTTCTTGGATGCAAAAGCCACCGGGTTTGGGTACTCTTTCCACCAGTCTTTGCTCTACTGACCCCTCCCTCCATCAGCACCTTTCCCAGTGTCATATAAGCCTCTGTACTCGATCAGCTGCCACCACATCGTACAAAACGCGACCCTCCAATGAAATTGTTCGATTTGGTCTTTTGTGCATGAAATTCTGCGCTCATGTCTTCCCAATCATCTGCTTTTTTCTGTGTGAATAATGAGAAAGCGGGGGGAATCACGTCACAACGATCAGTACTTTTCTTTTTCCCGGTTCCTTTCCAATGCCTGCTCCATATATCATAAACCGAGCAACACAGGCTCTGAATCAATACTCAATTAGTTCACACAGAAGTCTGCTCCATGGCCTGCCATGGAGCACCAGGCATGCCATCAGCCAACAGGATCTCAGGAGCCCCTGCTAGAGGGTGACAAAAAACCGCTGCCCAAGGTTTGACCGTTATTAACACAAGGATCCGGCTTCATCTAAAACAAAAGCCAAGCAAACCAACCAACACAATGCAATGGCGTTTCATGAAATGCTTGTTGTTCACGATATCATACAAGAGGTAAAGACAGTCTTAAGTAAGTAGTACTTCCTTCCAAAGGGGTGCCCCTTTTAAGGTCTTTAAAGTTTTCCTGACCCAAAGTTGCATAAAGGTTCATGGTCTGACCATAGCCATCAATACAGATTGTCCGCCCTTGAATCCACCACTCACATCATGCATGATGCACAATACAATCAGAAACAATCCATGAAGCTGTCCTTTGTGATCCAGCTTCTATTAGAGCAATGCGTGGCTCCAGTCTCAGGAGCTCTGGTGATGCTTAAGGATGCAGGTCTGGCATCTGAACAAAGTCAATTATCAGTGAGGAAAAGATGAGGGTTCGCCAAATACAGAGTTGATATCAAATTACAAGTTCATCATTCAATGACAGACAAACTAGCGTCGGAGGAATTATGAAAGTTCACAAAGGAAAAATCAAAGGCCAGGAAAAGAAAACATACCTCAGATACTACTCTCCAGAAAGCAGTTCATGAGATTTTGGACATCAATGAATCTGACTGGCGTCAAAGAATGTAGTCTCATAGGGAGATTTAAGCAGCTGAAACTCCTGGGACTGGCTACCATTGGTATGCATGGGGAATGGAAGCACTCGCCCTTGCTGAGCAAGGGCATGTTCATCCTGCCAATACTCCGAAGTTGAGCTCACTGCATGAATTGATGGCTGAGCTGCACTGGGGTGGTTAGCGTGCACAAGCTGGACGAGAGAAGATGTTGTTCCAGGGTCAGCCGAACCCCAAGCATTGGATGACAGAAGAGAGAGAGCACGCCGAAGATCCGGTGCTCCATCTAAGTTTGAAGCAGTTAAAGATGCTTCCGGACCTGCAGCAGATAACAGGCACCTGTCAGTAAAGTCAACTATTCGATTTATTACCATAAATACTATAGCAAAACTGAATACTCCTGCCTCTTTCCAAAACTGAGTTTGGCTATGACCAGAAGAGCAAAAGGCTTATATGACACTAATCTGCCAAGTTGTGAAATTTTCATGCAGACCACCGTCTATGTTCGTCTATGATACAGAATGATGACCTCAACGTAGATGACAGCAGCAGGAAGCTGTCAGTTAAATAATTTGCCTAAAGGCATGCTACAGCAGACTTGCAAGCACAGCCATCCAATTGCTAACTTGACAACAGTTAGCATTGCTCATATACATAAATAATATTAACACACGATACATATACCTAAAAAACCAGCATACAAGGTAGGAATTTTTGCTTAGCTACTGTCTGGCGAGCCTGTACCAAGGGTTACATTATCATAACACATCAACACTCTCTTGGTCACTCCTTGATTTACAATCTATGAAAAAATTTTCATAGATCAAAAGTATGATTCAAAAGGGTGAAAAATCTGCGAGTGATCTAATTCATCATGAAACAAAGGGGCGATCATGTTTTATAATTGCAGGATATATTTTAAATCTAGACCTGAATTTAATGATGATGTTTCTTGTCAGACTAGATGAGGAAACTATTCAGAACTCAGGAGAGTCGAAGAGAAAACTTGAAGGCAGTGATGTAAGACACGAAGGGAATCTGAGATTGTTCGAACTTCCTTAATACGAACATGATTGAGTTTTGAAAACTTATGCCATGCAACAAATATGAGAAGTGCATGATTTATTTGTTGAGAACCTTAAGGATCACTTCTCAAGGAAACTAGATGGGAAAGCCAGGTCCATTCAACATAGCCAGGCAAGGGAGGGCCACTGGGTGGTTTTACCGGTAGCCTATAAAGAATATTGCCAAAACCAACTAAATGGGGAGTCAAAACTTGTTACAGCCATAACATTTCCAACGCCAAAAATGAAAATTTAAATAGCCTTCTTTAAATTTTACGATAAATAGTTATTAAAGAGTCTTCTTCAATGCCATTTATCTTGTCAGAGGTGAAAGGCTTCTTATCTAACTTACCTTGAGTTTGTTACATTGGAAAAGTTAGTGATTGATATCTTTTCCACTTATGTTTTGTAAGGATGCTTATAAAATGATTAACTAAAATACTAAAGAGGAGATCACTCAAAAAAAAAAAAAAAAAGTAGAAAAGCTAGAGAAAGAAGAAGCCAGACTAGTGTGTAAGTGCTATATTGATATCACATATTTTCCCCCTTTTGGAACCATTGTTATTTTTCAATAATATCTACAATGCCAATCAACAAATAAAACAGTACGAGCACACTAAAATAATCACATAACATGATAAAAATACAAAGTACAATGATAGTATTTGAGAATATTTGTAAACTACTGGGTGGAGGAAACAAAATCACAGAACCTCTCAAATAAAAGTACAGCATCAAAACATTACCTTGATTGAGAACTTCGGCAGCGGTGCCCTTGAGTGGCAAGAGCCTGTCTACTTCATTACAAAGTGTTGAAAAGGCATTTGATCGCTGGGAACTAGACAGATGGAGCTGTCCATCAGCACTCCCTACTTTTGTCAACTTCATCCAAGACCCTTTCATTTGCGTTACTTTGAAGTCACATGTGCCTTCCCATGCGGAACTTACCACTGGCCTCATTTGACCAAATGGAGCTCGATTCCAGAGATAATTTTGCCGATCATCTGGATAGACCACCAAAGATCAAAAGCATGAAAACTACAAAAATTACCATTGCATAAAATTTTTGGTCCTTAAAGGGATAAACATATCCATAGCCATCTAGCCTTTTCCCAATTATTTGATGTTGGCAAAGGAGTCAATCAGTGGGGGTTTGTTTACAGGCTGATATGGAGACCAAAATTTATGACACCGCATGGTCAAAATTAGGCACCTGGCAACTAAGATCTCATTAACCAGTCGTATAGATTCAATAAAGGCCAACCGACTCTGAGGAACACTGATATCAAGGTTGCGAACTCTCTTCTGCTACCAGCAAGAAGACACCATAAGCCAGTTAGAAAGACTCCAATTAGAGGAGCACAAAAAGGATGTCTCCATTATTCCATCATCATCCAGTGTGATGGGAGCCATGGAAGGACAAAATGATAATGAACTCTTGCCTCCACCTAGAGGAAAGAGACCAATGCCAAGATCGCACTTGACTTCTACAAACATATTAAACAATTGTTATTATAATCGATAGTTTATTTGATAATGGACCTAGTTTTTGACAAGTGGCTAGGATCACACCTCTGGAGGATGGTGTGTGCAGTTATGGTGCAAAAAGATGCGATGACATAGATAGCATAACCAGTTTATGAGTGGGAATATAGTAGCAAAGGTGCATCTTACTTGTTTCAATTATTTTCCTTCACAGTAGTTCAGAACATTTTGATTATATTGGTACTTAATTTGGCTAATTCACATCCTATCTGCCAAGTAGCTTTAAGCAAAAATTTTGGCACAAGAAATAGAGTGCTGAAGGTGAAAATTGGTCATAAATCTAAATAATCTTTTTCTAGAGCCTTATTGATTTAAGATCATGCTGTAGAGTCAAATACTTCTCAGTGAGGTAATTCTTGGCGGCTGTTATAGCACCACTAGAGCTAATTTAGAGGGTATCATGGCAGAGAGCTGTTATACTGAGAACATTAAAATGACTTATAGAGTGAAAGTTACAGGTTTAAGAGTGGGATGAAGTAAAATTAGATCTCCCATTTACATGTGCCTTCATTAAAAGGTGATTAAGCCCTTGTTAACTTTTAAGTTTAATAATATGAATGTATGACTTGTATACAGGGCAAAGCCTCAGATAATATTCTAAGAAAAGCATTTATGCAGCATAAGGGATGAAGTTTTCAAGTTTCTCCAATCTTCAGTCTAGTGGGCTTACCAAAAACACTTCGACCAGATATGCATGGCCGCTAATTGGAAAGACAACAATAAGCCTCATAATTATTAAATTGTGGGGCCCCATAGTTAAGTTTTAAGAGAGTCAAACATTGGCTAGACTTAAGTCTAGCACAAAATTAAATTGATAGTTTTAGTTTTATAACACCAAGGTTCGCCGAGCTGTACCGACCACCCGTGCCAGCCAACGACCGGTTCAGTACTAAACCACAGTGAACCAACGCTATAAAATAAAGAGAGGAGAGAAAGAATGATAGAGAGAGGAGAGGGAGGTGGCCGGCGAGAGGGAAAAGGCTTGAAGGGAGGGGAAAAAAGAGAGAACAATGAAAAAACTTACTTCATGACCTATTTTTCTCTTTGCGATGACCGAACGGATAATGAACAAGCAATGGACAACGAAGGATAGTGAGCAGTGGTGATGGAGGAAAAAGCTAGGGTTATGAAATTGTAGAATCGGATGAAGCAAAGTAAAAATGATTCATTTTTATTTCGTTTAAATGAGTTAAATCCGAACCTATAATGCAACCCCATGGTGTCGAATCAAATTGAACCACTGAACCACACCAGTTCTAAGCTAGTTCGGTATAATTCAGCGAACCTTAATGCATTACAAGAGTTTCATTCCACAAGATGGGTTTAAAGGTTTGAGTTGATACGAAGGTTTATCCCCTCCCCTATAAAAATAAAAAAATAAAAAAAAAGTCTTTACTTCTTTCTTATTGGATCCAAGATCCCAATCTTTGGTGATTAGAGTCAAAAGTCATTTTGAAGGTGATTAATCAAATTCCAAAATCTCAGACCCTAGGATTACAATCCAAAATCTCCTCTCTACCTGTTACACCTGTTACATTGAAGCATGCCTCTACGTTTCCATGACTACAGCTCTGATTATGCTGATTAGCACCACCAAGATGCCAATCTGGTGGGGTGCCTCTTCTCCTCTACAAAAGCACCCTCTTTCTACCACAAGATTAAATAACACAAGGGTACAGGAGGCTAGAGAATAGAGATTTAGTCTAAAGCTTTTATTGTTATTCTTATTTTCCTTGTTTGGTCACCGCAGAGCTTCTGGTTTTATACCTTTTTGGGTGGTTGTGGGGCAAGCTCAAGCTAGCTAAGTTTTACATGAGCCAAACTTGGGTGATGGCCCTTCCAGCTGTTGAGCATATTGATCCAAACTCAAGTTGGCCTGAGCTCACTTGTGTTCAGCTCATTTACACCCCTCTTTTAGAGACTATCTATTCATGATCCATTCATTTTTCAAATCATTGCTTTTATTTTGATATTGCAACTAGAAAATTCCCCATCTACCTACAGATGTGTCATATACATGAAGTAAATGCCTGTCTTTCCCTAGTTATCTAAGTCCATTCAGTCAGAAGTATACCCTCCTTTTCCTCCTTCCATTTTTTATTTTCAATTCTTCTTTCTGTTCTAATATTAACTATTTCCTAAATGGTGGTAAATAACAAATGCTCTCACATTTTTTTCATCTACTACTAAGTTCTCCATGACCTTCCTTGATCACAGTTTTGAGAGGGAGACTAAGGCTCAATCTAGTTGCCAAAAAAGTGAAACAAAAGAAAGTTGGTTAGAAAATGCTTCTTTTCCATTCTTTGACAGTGAAAAAGAAATCAAAGAAGAAAAAATCAAAGAGAAAATATAGGATCAAAACTTTCTATGAGACGTCTAGAATCCCCAAAAAAAAATAAAAAAGTGATTTTTAAGAGAAAATGAAACTTAGTCAAGTGACTCAAGATAACCTAATCATATCTTCACCACTTTCATAATATATATTTTTTTGCAATATGCTTGCTTCAATCAAACATGAGAAAATATTCAATTTTCTTTCCTTTTATTTTCTTTTCTCCTGTTGGTTTATCTTTCTTTTCTTTCATTTTTCTTGGCAACCAAACAAACTCTAAATGTCAACCCGTAGAATCATGAAAAGAAGCATGCCTTTTGGTGCACTATTTCTTGACCCTTCACTCTAAATATTATATATTAAAAAAATAGTTGTAAAGATTGCTTTTCTCTTAACTTACATATAAGTTTTCATATGACTCGACAGGTAAATGCTTAGAATGTTCCAAAAACTTAAAGATTCTATCTTTGATCATGTGAATGGCTCCTGTAAGCTTGATATGTCACCCATAAATAAGATTTCCCTTCATAAAGTCTAAAAAATAATTAAAAAAAGATAAGCATGATAAAGCAGGTAAATGATGGTGGAACTAGTCCATTACAACCAAAAAAAAAAGAAAAAAAAGAAAAGAAACTCATATTCAGTTTTGGCCATCACCAACTACTGAAACTCCTAGACTAGGGTTGATTTCAATCCAGCTGACAATTCTCTGTTTCAGCTAAATCTTTAAAAGATGGGTGACATATTTTTCCTGGAGAATGATTTGGTTTTTTTTTTTGGGAAGATAACGTAATTTAATAATATCATGTGACTAACAGAAAGGATTAAGTTAATAACATCAGTTTTACATAGAAAATAACACCATGGTGCATACATATAAGATAAACAAAGCAGAAATCTGCATGTTAAGGGATCTGAGTCATATAACACAAGCTAAAACTTCAAAACACATGTCTAGTAAGATGAATCATTTTAATAGATTTCTAAATAATCATACATGCTCCTCTAACAATAGACATTTCAGTTCTCAAACGAAAGGAACAAAAGGACAATGCAGAAATCTTATATTAGCTTAAGTGTATCTTGCTAGCAGGATACACATCATATGGTTAAGCATAACTACTTAAATCAAGCAATTCTCACATCAGAATCCAGATCACAACACTTTCTCAACACCAAGCTCACATAAGAAATGTCTTTGAGAAGTATGGCACAAACATGAATGATCAAAAGGCTCGCTAGGTCAGAACATCTAAGAAGGGAGTCGACAAAGACCATAAGAAATTGAGATTACCATAAAATGTTGAAGAAAGCCTTGAGGAATTAAATGAGATTGTTTCTGGCTGTGGCTTGCGACGACGTGCATTATGATCAGAAAGACGTCTGCGACAGCTTCGTTTCTTCTGATCAAACTCGGACAAATCATGAAACCTTAAACATCATCAACAAGGATACTGTCACATACAATTGTGAGATCGAATAACATAATGACTAATATAATACTTAAGAACATGCATCAGTAGGACAAGCGAATCTTCAAGTCATCAACAACAAAAAACTAACATTCTTGCTAGGCTATTGCTGACTGGTTACATGTGGCAGGGGAGTCCTATGGGAATGGAAGTTCCCTCATGATCTAATCGGTCAAGTTGATTAAACACAGAGTCTCTACGCAAGGAGAGTCACCTGCTACATTGCTGGCAAAACCGACGCTACTGGCCAGCAACAATGACCCTAGGGGATTTGGAATGGCTTTCGCAGACCCTGTGCTTACGGTGATAATCTTTAGCTCCACTGAGATCAACAGTACAACCTTCAACTTGGCAGCAAGTACTCTGCACAGTTTGCTGAGTTACCCTAGGCTTCTTAACTAAACCAGCAGGTGGCACCGCCGACACCGAAGAAGAAGAAGATGGCAGGTTCTTAACATTGCTCCCCGCACAGACATCTTCAAAGTAAGTTCTCTTGCCAAGCTTCAGACCAATCAACGCCTCCTGAGACCCGGCCGCCGCCGCCGCAGCAGCAGCAGTAGATGACCCACCATCCTGCATTCTCATGGAATCTCTGTTCACTGCCTCAAAGTTAAACTCCGATATCTTTACCCCTGCTTTTGAAGAAGAATCAATGGAGGCAGAGATGGAGCTCTTGGACGGCGAAGCATTCCCCAAATCAGAGCCGCCGCCGCCGCCGCCGCCGCCGGATGAATACACCGACCCGTTATCGATCCCTCCGGCGCCTTTGACTTCAACCTTCCAGCCTGTCTGCTGCTCCTGCTTGGAATTCCCGCTGAACAGCGCGAGATTATCCCAATCCCAGAGCGAGGAAGTCTTAGTATTCCACTCCATCCCAAAGTCCAACCCTTCTTTCCGATGAAGCACCTCACCTCCTCTCCACCTCCAAGGCCGGCGTCCGACGAGCAGCACCAGATCTCAAGATCGCAAACGAATTCATAAGAAGACCCTGCGGCCGGTTGACTTGTAGGTCGTCTTGGCTTGACGAACGATCGGTACCGGCAAACCGAATCACCTGACCAGATCAAGCAGGTAAATCACAGAGACATCGAAACCAGCCCCAAATCATAGAAAAAGTAGAGCAACTTCTCTTTACCTCAAGATTGGCCGCAAGAACAGCAGGAGCCGCCTCTTCCAATCCAAGCCAAGAAACTCGAAAGACTAAACCGGCGACGGATCAACTGGGGGAGCAAAACAGACTCCAAGGTCATAAAGAAAGGAAGGGGAGCAGATGGAACCAACCTAGATCACGTGCACAACTTCTCCACTTTCAATGATAAGAGCGGAGACAGCTAGGGACGGAGACGGCCAGATTCGGGGATATCCCACCTCAAAGCCCACATGAATCTCTGCAAACCTAAAGCTCTCTCTCTCTCTCTCTCTCTCTCTCTCTCTCTCTCTCTCTCTCCAGTCTTTCTCCTCCTCCTCCTCCTCCTCCTCCTCCTAACGTAACTCAATCAGAGGAGATCAAGCTACTCCTTCCAATAAAAACCATCCCCCTTCCCTCTCTCTCTCATCCACAAGTCTCCCTTCTCTCTTTCTTTTTTTTTAATATATATTTTTAACGGGCGAGAAGTTTTACTGTTTTACTGGGCGAGATTGCTTGCCCTAACCCTACCACTTCTTGGGTTTGTTATCGACTAAATCTGCACGCAGATCAAAAAGGAATCGATATGTGCGAGTAAAAAACCCCGAGCTACTCCCAAACCACCGCTGCAGTGCAGTACAGAGGGTTATTCCGGTTCGGCAATCAATCATAGGAAACCGCGTGTTCTATTCTTTCTTTTTTTTTCTTTTTTTTTTTCTCAGGAAAAATAAAAAGAAAAGAGAAAACTTCGCTCTTCTGCACAGCAACCAAACACATGGATTTCTGACACGGAAACAGTGGAAAAGAGGGAAGACTGATTGATAGCTCCCTGCCTCCCCCTCCCCCAGAAAAAACTTGGGTAGTGATGATGATAATAATAATAATTTTTTAGATTGCTTTAGCGAAGCACTTGAATGCCTCCTTTGGAGACAGATAGGGGGGCTTTGTGTTACAAAAGGAGGAGAAAGAGGACGGAAAAGGCGGCGATATTTACCGTGCTCTTTTGCCTTTTTGAGCTCCCAACTCCGGAAAGAATGGCTCTCGAACGCGGCCGCTTTACCGTTGCTTTACCGAACTTTTTTCCACCGGACAAGTGAAAAAAAAAAAAAAAAAAAAAACAATTCCACGACTCAAGTGAGAGCGCTTTTTCCCGGGAAAAGCAAAAGGAGCGGCCGGGGAACGCGGCCGACACATCCGACGGCCAGGATCGAACGGCCAGCGCACGATGAGTGGATTTAAAAGTGGGGGAAGGGGTCGATGAGTCTATCGCTCAAGCTCGGATTGGTTTCCATTCTCGACCTTGGCGTTGGGCTGAATTGCGAGATCGCCACCGTCTTCGTCCGTAAGAAATTGTTTTGGGCTGGGCCGGGGGGGGGGGGGGGGGGGGGTGGGTGTGTGGGAGCCGTGCGTGGGGACTTGGGGCTACTGCTGTGCATTAAATGAGGTCGCCTATGATTGGCATTTTTGCAGCAGCACAAGCGATGCCGTGCCGCCCCCAAGACCTCCCCCCCCCCCTCCACCGTCCTGAGAACCGGGTCCGTTCCCTAACTAAGGAGGTGCCCTCGATCCATGGCGCACCCATCAATCAGATGTCACCTTTGCCCCCTGGTTGCTGAAAGCCAGGGGAAACTAATGCCACTGCAAGTTGTTGGAATACAATAAAGAAGTAGAGTATAAAGTCAGATACTGACAAACTTGCAAATCTTCTTTTAATATACTAATTATATTTTCAAATCAGCAGTTCATAATTTAATGCAAAGTTTATTCACAACTTGTGCAACTTGAACCAATACTGTGCGTTTGGGATCCAGTGGATAAGGATCTAAAGCAATCAATTTTGCCCTTGCATCTAAAATTTATACTGAATATATAAAATAAAATAAAATAAAAAAAGAAGACATTGAACCTGTATATTGAAAAGAAATTATATTTTCTTTTGCAAAAAAAATCCTTTCAACGTGATGTGAAGTGGACATCAATCATTTGCGTGAATAAGAGCTTTTAATGACAACTGGTACCATGTTAGATTCCGGTTGCCAGTAAAAGCTGCAATAAGCGAGTCGCTGGTGTTACGCACCTACTTAATTTCGAACAGGCAGAGACCATGTCATGTCGTGGCAAATATAATATCCCAAGAAACCTACTTCTTGGCACATGCAACTCAAAATGAAACCCCTGTGACTAGAATTAAATAAAACATAGATGGGGAGGCCAGGCATGCATGTGACCCTTCGAACTACAGTAGGAGGTCGGCAAAAGAGAGCGAGAGAGAGAGAGAGAGAGAGTATTGAAATGGTTTCGACTCCAAAGACCACCGTAGCTATCTTTGCGAAGTCCTTCGCCCGAGATGTCTTTACTTTAAGAAGAACCTGTGGCTACCGAGCAAAAGTAAGTCGGTTATCTTGTAAACACAAAGGCATGTGGCGTCTATGATTAAAAGCAGCGATCAGGAGGGGATATTCTGGCATTTTACTTAACAAAGAGGCTGCCCTCGTCTTTTGCCGCCCATGCACGCCTGATGATGCTTCATGATTTGACGGGAAGCGGGACCCTTGTGAATTTGATTAGAGAGAGCTATATATATATATATAGAGAGAGAGAGAGATTGGGGATGCGTCCCCTAAAACCTGCATCACGAAGTACTTAAAAAGGTTCGGATGAGATTCTTTCACAAACCTTTTCCAAAATCTGTAGTTGTGCATCATGAGACATCCATTCTTCAATTGGTATGGTCCTTTAGAAGGGGATAATTGCACTTCCCCAAATAGGTAGCCTATTGGGAGAAGTACGTCGAATGATGATAATTATTAAAATGAAAAGCCGATGCAACGGGGTGAGAGCGATTGGTATTCACTTGGATGGGATTCCTGGACACTGCACGGTCACATATAGACTCCAGTGAAGTTCATGCAGCATGCGTATCAGTTCGACGTACTACCGGCTTTATGCTGGTCCCAATTGACAAAAATCTGGAGGATTTGCTCATCCAGATTATACTAATTAAAAACCTCTTCTTCTAATTAGTGATTGGGGGACAAAACATTGGGATCCTCTGGGTTGAAAAGGTCAAAAAAAAAAAAAAAAAAAAAAGTCCTTTCTTTTTTTTTTTTTTAAGAAAACGTTGAAATAAATTTTAAAGACAAGAGAGGGTTTTCTTAGAGGGCTGGATAACACTTCTAGAAAAAAGAAAAAGGAAACTCCTCATTAACTTTGCGGAACCGAGTGCTTGAAAGCACCGACTGACGCTGCCTTTAGAGCTCAATCCAGAGCAGCATGCATAATATTTGGCACCACCTTCAAGATGTGACCTGCACTCACAAATTAACCGAAAAGGGAATAGGTTTTACTGCTGCAAAAAACATGGCAATCAAGAATTTTATGATAAGGAAAACCTAAAAAAATCTACCCTTTGCCATCGCAACTCTTTCAAAGTCCTATAGAATTTGCAAGGGAGGCGTTTACATTTTACAATGACAAGATTTGTGCTCACTTGGCTAATGTTAGTGTAATGGCCCAAGGCCCTCATTTAAGAAGGCTAGTTGAAAGCTATTACTAAAGAAAAGTCTTAAATCGTTACAAATGATATTAGAGTGAACCCAACCTATAACCGATACAAACTAAAAGACTGCCAAACTTACTTAATTGAACCGATCATGATGTTTGGGATTGAATTTTATTCAAGTTTGATTGAATATATACTTTTAGCTCAGCAAAAACATTAGGATTGAATATAAATGTTCATGTTGGTATACATTTAATCTTATATTGATTATGTACTCGATAAATTTTAAATATATATATATATATATATATACACACACGGGACCCAAGAATTTAAATAATATCTTACTAGTCTTATTGGATGAGATCCTAGGCTGTTATAGTTGTAAACCAAAAAAATTCAATATGATCCGATCCAAGTTGTAGTTCACTCCTGGTGATCTATCTAGCATGCTCTTGTACATGGAGTCATGCACATGCACATAAAAAAAGATCATGAAAACTAGTTGTAGAATCTAAAAAATTTTGTGACAAAAGTGAGTTAAGATGCCCTTTAACACAAAGAAAAAAGAATTTACGGACATAAATTATGGGTAGGCCAGGATTAATTTTACATGCTTATGATAGAAAGAATATATAATGTCATGCATAAAAAAATTATTTATTAATTAATTAACAAAAAGTATTAAATAGATAAAGTTATGACCATATTTCACTTTACGCTAAATTATTCCTATAAAATAACCCATAGAAAGTCATCAAACGGTGATGAAGGCATTAGGTTGTCTAATCTGGACTAGTTTGACTTGTCAAATGCATGAGTTTTTGTATACATCAGTTGTGCAAAATCTATGTAGCAGAAAGAAGAAGCATTAAGGAAAGATAACCATACAATCAAAACATGATCGCAGTCCAGTAATTCCCAAGATGAGAGAAGGTTGGCCCATGAGAAGCTTCACTAGTGACGCTTCATTTCCCGCAAGATATTTGTCACATTTGGAGATAGTTTTGGGAGGAATTTGAACAGCTGCAAAACAGAGAAAAGTTGCCAAGTGAATAACAATATAATTAAGACTGGTACCGATCATGATATTGTAGATAGCACTAGAATATCAGAGAGCGATTTCCTATAACAGTCGAGGAATTTTAAGGTATCATGTCTTTGACCAAAGAGCCTTGTTGGATCATTTGTCAGAATGATCTTAAATATTAATGAAAGGGAATCCTGTTATGAAAGTAGAAATGTCCAGCTAGAGGGTTAAATTATTTATGTTAACGAGTTTTTGGCACTTTAACTCAAAACGAGGGCAATTAGTTTTTGGCACTTTTTTCTTCTCTTTAGCTGTTGTTTGAGTGATTGGGTATTGAACAGGTTTGACGAAGAAAAACTAAAGAAGAAAGCAATAAGGTCACATCCTGGTAACTCTAACCATCTACATAAAGGATGTAATTCCTAAGGAATCCTTCTGCTGCTACCATACCTGCTTATTTGATACTTCCAGCAACAACTTAAACCAAGGAACTTTTCTTATTTCTGTGTGCTATCAAGATCAAACTCTGATTTCTCAATATTTGCATTCTTATAACAGGAAAAAAGAAACAGAAAAATCCACCAATGTGTTCATTAATCCATCAGTTCTGGTGCTCGATCATATATTACAGATCATTTCCTAGGCACTCTTGCCTCTAGAATGCCAAGAGACCAGCTTCCCCACTCTCACACCTAAATCCATTCTTGGTTGCAATAAGGAATTGCAACAAAAAAAACTCCATTTTACTGCTCCTTTCACTTTTAATGGAGGTATAGATCAAGTTGTGGTACAAATGGAAAAGCTAGGAAAAGAATGACAGAATGCACAACACTAATGAATGCAGACAAACTTTTGATTTATAAGAATTGTCCAAAAGCCGGACAAGTTCATAATTCATTTGATAGTTAGATGAATAAATTATGAGGGCCGATGTACGAATTCTTTGATTAAGTCAAGATGAGGCAAGAGTAAGTTTCATAATCAACATGGAAGAGAGGTTTGATGAATACTGAGCATGGTGGTAGAAAGTAATAATTCTGGGTAAAGTTTCTTGAGAGAGTTCAAGTCTACCAACTTTCCAATGCATGGTGTTAGTAATCAGGTGCCCTGAAATTTGTATTTGATAATCATAAAGCATTTAAAAAAGCTTCCTTGTTGAAGAGTGGCATGGAAGGAAGAAGTAAAAGTTTAATCACTTCATGACGAAAAAGAAAGGTAAGTCTTGAAGGATTTGAGAAGGCATACAACTCTTATGGCTAAACGCTAGACTGCTAGTGTAAAAAAAACTAAAAAAGAACATAAGTTCCAGACCTTTTGCAAAAAAGCCTATTAATAAAGTTGCTATTAGGGAAAAGATCAGAAAAATGGCAGAGGATGTCTAACATCTATGCAGTTGGCAAGGATATTGCTGAAATTGGTACTTGTGTTCGGGTAAGCCAGGGATATAAGGTTGAGAATAAGACCAGAGTCCATTTTTTGAAAGATTATTGATAAGGGATTTGTAATATGAGACGGGCACATTCTGTGGCTTGCCCTAATCTGTATATAGTAGCCTTGATGCATAATACAATAGTGATCATTGGGCGAAGATGAAGAAGGGTTGACAAACTATTAAGAGGAATGCAGATAATAAGAAAATTAAGGTGAAACTCCAATTAAATCACACAGGGATTAGAACAACTAACAATAAGAAACTCTATGTGTTGAATAAGTGGATGGAAGCCACTTGTTCCCTTCAGATGTTCAAGCTTTAGAAGGATTGCCTAGTTGGGACAAGCATTGACAAGGGTCTCAGTCCCATGCTTCATTATATGTACACCTAAATATCCCATGTCAGTGCCTCAGATAAGTCCCTCTCTTCAAGTTGACAAGGCAGAAAGTTGGATGCTTTCCAAGCTTTACCAATGTGGAGAGTCACCCTAATGTGATATGGTGAAGAATGTGAAGGAGATAGATTGCAAGTTTCTGAATTGCATCACTTCAGCATCTTGCAAATGAGGGAGAATCATTGTATTATGTCTCCTCTCAGTACAGTCTTTATCATCCTACGAGGATTTTATTTCTTTTGGTGCATCAAGTTACCCATAGGGAAAACCTTCTTTTTATGTTCTAGTGTAATAATTGCCTTCCCAGGATGATTTCATTTCTGTTAAAGAAAAGTGTGAAAAATCTAGACAGTAATACCTACCCAAAGCTTCACACAAGCATCAATGACAACCGGAAAGGAGCATATGAAAATGGTTATTGCAGCTTGGTCGACTTCAAGCCCATAATGCTCAAGAATTATGTCAATCAAAGCCTGCCAGCCAGACTCAGAATGATACCTGCACTTCAATCAAATGATTTTTCGCTCAGTAAACAAATGGGAGCATCCCAAATATACAACATAATAACAGAGAGATTCTTATTGTGAATACATATAAAGCAAAACATTTAAGTGTAATACTTGAGGATGATAACCAACATGATCCACATTGGACTAACAAGTTCAAAGTGGTCGATCAATTTGCATTTATGGAAGAAAACTTCTAACAAATAAATGTATTTAATAGAAGACAAAAGAATCAACTAACAAATACTTTCTGATGCATCTCATCCAAGGGATGAAATGCCAATATATAAAGTAAATTTTCATTGCCAATTTTAGTTTATCAGGTTTTTTTTTTTTAATTCTTGGTGTGCAAGTCTCATCATTTCTAACATACAAAAAAAAAAAAGAAGAACAGAGGTACATTATTATATTTCCAATCATATATAGAGAATGGAATTTAAGCTTGTATCAATAATGATCCAAATATCTTACCCCAAAAAAATATCTGTAACTAGAATGATAAGAAATGCCTTGCCAGTGTCTGAGATATTATTTAATAACTTATATCCTGTAAACTTCAGCAAAGCAACCTGAACATATCAAAAGATGTCAACACAAGATATGCATATAAGATAATTATTTGTAAACTATTGCATTGCAACATAAGTATAAGGCATACAAAGTTGCAGTCAAGGAGGCCGTAATCTCTGTTGACACAAGGCACTGGAAGCTGGAGGAATGATCATTTACAATTTATAGTCAATGTAAGCACACAGTTATAAGATTACTGGAACCTAGAGAAGTAATCTTTAACAATCTATAGTTAATCCACACACCCAGTTATATGAGCATGGAAATAGAGCAAAGGTATCCAATATACCAGTAGCTAACGATCAATTACTGAACCAAGGTAGGGCTAGCTTGCTGTGACCTCAACTCAATAGATATTGGCCAAGACATATGGTTGTCAACCAACAGGGTGTCATGTTTGATTCAGATCAAAAGTTTCAGACCCAGCCACTATCTTTACTTAATACTGATTTCAACTGTTTAAAATTGTTTGAAAAGGTAGCTAGCAACCTATTGTGACCAGTGTCCAGCTAGGAATAATGTTTCTCACTCCAATACTTTTGCATGCATAACTGAATTATATAGCCTATCTGGTTCTCAATTTGCACTGTGTATTTTGATTTTATCGTGAAATTTGAGTTCATGAGTTTAAATAATACATGTATCCATTATAAAATCCTATTCTGGGCCCATGTTAATTTAAGGAGTCATGATCAAAATTAAATTATGTTTCAGTGCCTTAATATATTATAGTATATGTGGAGTTATTAGAGTTGATGAACATGATTACTGGTTATTTTCATTTTATGATGAATTCCACCATATATCTTCTTCTATGTCTTCGATTCTGTTATAATCTATATTCCCCATGTCTGCATATGTTATTTGGTATCCAGAAAAATTAGCAAGCATGAGCCCACAAAATAGCAAGCACAAATCCTGGGCTTCATATGATATCCATGTGCGCAGACAGAGAGAGGGGGAAGATTCAACAAAAAGAATCTAGGTTTGACAAGATGATTGCATTATGGAACGATGTGTTCCCCCAAATCAACCCCAAATAAAGTGGGAACTCAGTGAAGAGGGGTACCCAACAGAATGGACAATAAGGATCAACAGTAAGGATCACATAGACAATGAAGATCTCTGCAGTCAGTTCCACAACAGTCACCGACCATCTGAGTGTGAGAAATTCTAAGAAAACAGGGAGGCTGTAGTTGCAAATATCTTATCCCATCAACAAGAGATCATCTTTGAAATATATGAAGCTCATGTCTTGGTGATCTTCACAGGGAACTCATGATTGGTGCAATATAAAGTCATCTAGTGATAGTATGAGAAACAAAAAAAATATATTTAAAAAGGTATATCAAGGTATGCCACCTTTCTTCAATTTAGTAGCATCATGCAATCAGCAGCATCATGATGCAGAGAAAACACATGGTGGTTGTAGCATCAAGCCTTTCAACTGTGCAGCATATCATCTGGAATTTTAGGTTTCAAGGTACTTAAATATTTATCACTCTATATGCTTTCATATATAAGATTAGAAAAAGGTGCTGGGCAATTTGCACTGTTCTGGTACCTGACTGTAGTTGCTTATGAAAAAGGATTCATCAATACTTGTTTGTCCTAAAAGATAGATTAACCAGATGCACTATTTAAATATCTCAAATGGTGCCGCGTATAAAGTTATTCCTTACTTCTCTTTATCATTGCCAAAACCATGAATATATTTACACTTTTTTCCACCATATGAGAAGAAACATTCCATCAAATCTCTCAACCAAAGTTCACCATCTCAGAACCGGACCCTCTACCAATACCAGTATCCATACACTAGATATTTGGGTTGCTTCAATGTACCCATACTTAGTATGTACCGGTACCAAGTCTCGGTTCGGTACTGATACAATATAATATGCCCAGTATGGGGTAGTATGCACCGATACAGCGTACCACGTTCTCAACCATATAAGAAAAATTCTTCCATCAATTATAATGATTTAGTAATTATACAAAAGGTTAAACAAAGTTAATAAAAGTATGTGATCCTAAAGTAGATTCAATTAAACAATGAAGCATAAGGACAAACCCATCATAGGTTTCGCATCCACACAAAAACTACTAAAATCCTAAAACCGACAATAAAACATTTGTTTAGAAATATATTCTTATACCATGAGATTGTATTAAATATTTAAAGCAAGAATAAGAAAGGATCATTTAAATACAATAAAGATTTAAATACAATGAATGTAATTTATCGATGTAATAGAAGATACAAATTCTCTGAAAACAAATAATGAATAAATTTGTAAGATATTAGATAGAAAACTCACTTTGCTCTTATTTAAATAGATAAGTATAAATAATGCAATCCCATACACCATATCTGACAAGATATTTGCCAATGCTTTCCGGTTCTCCAATCTCCATTCATCTCTTAATTCTATCCTGATAAAGCAGCACAATAGAAGCACAAAGATTATAATAGATTCAAAAAGAAGTTTTGCTTTGTAACTACAACACTCAAAGCGTCAAAACATATCTTCTAAGTCAATTTAAATAGTTTAGAAGAATCCATGATGGGGTTATGGGAGCTTTAACATTGTAAAATATCAAATGACATCTGCACCAAAACTAAAGTAACTGCTATAGTGCACAGCCATGATAAAGGTCTTGGCATGGTAATGAATACATACGACATAATAAAGACATGACTAAGTCAGGAAAGCTTAGGTTTGGAAATCTATAGTTAAGTCAGGAGCCAGTCATAGTTTACAAGGTCTCAATCAAGTCCTGTTGTGTGCAGGCGAAGGTAAACACCAAACAAGTTGGGTCCATGTCAACTTGGCATGCACAACCTCATGCACAGAGTAACCTATAGGCTAGTATTTTCTCAAATATCCCCTTTACCTCAAGGGCAATAAATGGGTTTCCCATGAATCAAAGAACCATGAGGTGTATAATACTACCTAGAGATTATTTTTGAGAAAAAAGTTGAGCCAAGCTCAGTAAATTTTCTACCACCTATTGATTATATATATTATGGTTCCAAGCTTGGATAGAGGAGGGTTGCGGTAGGTTAACAGCTAATGTAAAATTATAATCGCACCCTATGAATATGAATCCAATATAGAAAACCACTGGCGTCCCTCATGACACGCTACATCAAATTCGAGATATAGTAAAAGGTTTTATAAAGATAGCTAAGGTGGTCTTCAGAAGCAACGCATTCCATCAGCATCTAGGTGCAGCAAAAAGTAAGCAAGGTTCCCATACCTTTATGGATGGATCTGGATAAAAAAAATTAGTCCATATATATATATATATATATATATATATATATATATATATATAAACACATTTAGCAACTTGAAATATAGGATCATTAATAAGAAAATTAATGGAACTAATAAATACAATAACTAGGAGGATTAATATAGTTTACTTGAAAGAGACTAAGGAGGTAAGAGAAAAAGGTAAAAAAGGTTGATAGTTATAAACTTTGATATATAAGTAAAGATAAGAATAAAAATGGAGTAAAAATTATTGTACATAAGAGTTTAAAAGATAAGGTTATATATATTAAGAGAATAAACGATAAAATAATTTTATTAAATTGATGTTAGGAGGAAAGCCGATTATTATTATCGGTGTTTATGCTCCTTAAGTAAGTTTAGAGAATGATATAAAGCAAAGTTTTTAAGAAGACAAAGGATAGAGTAATTCAAGAGATTCCTAGTAAGAAAAAATATTTATCGAATGATGTATGAATAGATATATAAAAAAAATATGACATACATTTTGAAAGAGTATATCAAGGTTATAGATTCAATAATAGAAATAAAAAAAAATACCATTTAGAGTCTGCAATGATATATAATTTAGTATTAGTCAACATATGTTTTAAAAAGGACTTTCACCTAATAATTTTTAAAAATAAATATAATGATAATCTAATACATTTCTTCCTTACTAGAAAGATTGATCGAATTTTTGTAAAAATTGTAAAGTTATACCGAATGAAAGTTTAATCATGCAACATATATTGATAATTGTGGGTGTATATATTCAAAAATGAAAGAGGACTAAAGGCTATAAGAATCCAAGGATTAGGTAGTGGAATTTGAAAGTAGAAACTAATAGCTTTTAAGGAATAAATGATGGAAGATGGAAAATGAAGTCTAGATAGGAAAATCAATATTATATAAAAAGAGATGATTAATATTATTAGAAAAATAGTTATAAAAGTGTTAGGAGAGTATAAAAAAAAGAACCATATAATAAGAAAACTTAGTAGTGAAAAAAGAAAGTTCAATTAGTGGTTAAGGTTAAAAGAGTGTTATAAAAACTACCTAAATGTAGGAATAAAGAAAGCATATGAAAACTATAAGATAGCTGAGAAAGAAGTTAAAAAAGCAGTTCGGAACCAGTTTCAAAGTATATAAAAAATTATATCACAAGATAGAAATCAAAGGTAAAGAAAAAGATATATATAAAATTACAAAACTAAGCGAAAGAAAAACTAGAAATATGATTCAAGTTAAATCTATTAATGATAATGATCAAAAGGTTTTAACTAAAAAGGATAAAATCAAAGAATGATGAAGCTATTTTAATAAATTATTAAATGAAACCATATAGCTAATTTAGGATGCCTTACTAATTTCATTAAAAATAGAAATATAACATATACTTGTAAAATTAGGATATCCAAGGTAAAAGAGGCTATAAAAAAGATGAAAATAGAAACAAAAGTCAGACCTGACAAAATTTTCATCAAGCTTTAGAAATATTTAAGTAATGTATAAGTAACTTGGATGATATACTTATTTAATAAGATCTTAGAGAGTAAGAAAATGCTCGATAAATGGAGAAAAAATACTATAGTATCAATTTATAAGAATAAAGAAGATATTCAAAACCACTATAATTATCATGGTATTAAGCTCATAAGTCATACTATAAAACTTTAGGAAAGGATAATTGAGCATGAGTTAAGATGTACTACAAAAATATCAGAAAATTAATTTGATTTTATGCCAGAAAGATTAACTATAGAAACTATTTTTTTTCTTAGAAAGTTAATAGAAAAATATAAAGAAAAAAGACAAGATCTTCATATAGTTTTTATTAATTTAGAAAAAGCATATAATAGAGTCACTAGAAAAGTCTTATAGGGGATGTTAGAAATAAAAGAAATACTCATTAGATATATTAACATAATAAAAGACATATATGATGAAGTGATTATTAGTAATAAGAACTACTAACGATAATATTAATAAATTTTTAATTATAATAGATTTACATATTTAAGATGATATTACATAGTGCATGTTATTTGCAAGTGAAAAAAAACTAAGGCTGAGTTTAATCGTAAGTTATAACTATGAAAAAATATATTAGAATCTAAAAGTTTTTGGTTAAATAGGACATAGACAAAATATATGGAATATAATTTTAGTACAATTAAAAATAGAGATGAATGCAGAGTAAAAATTGAAAACCATGAAGCTTTTAAAGGTGAACATTTTCGATATTTAGGATTGATTATTCATCAAAGAAAGATCGAAGATTATGTTGTCTACAGGATTAAAGCAAGTTGGATAAAATAGAGAAGTGCAAGTATAATATTATATCATTGTAAAATATCAGTCAAGTTGAAGAAAAAATTTTATAAGATAGCTATAAGATCGGCTATACTTTATGATACAAAATGTCGGATAGTTAGAAAATTGCATGTACGTAAAATGAATGTGGTTAAAATGAGAATGTTGAAATGAATATATGGTAATATAAGAAAAAATAAAATAAGTAATAAAGCTATTTATAAAAGGGTGGAGGTAACACCAATTGAAGATAAATTAAGGGAAAGATGACTTAAATTATTTAAACATTTACATCATAGACCCAGAAATGTACTGTGCTATAAAAGAATAATTGATACATATAGAAGAAAAAAGAGATAGAAGTACTTCGAAAATTACATGAAAGGAAATGATAAAGAAAGATTTAAATCGTTGCATCTTACAGAAAAGATGACTTTAAACTGAGCAAAATAGAGAAAAAGGATTCATGTAACAAACTCCAACTAGTTGGGATTAAGGCTTTGTTGTTGTGTGGTCCATATGATGAAAAGTGAAAATATTCTTTTCGTAATGGTTGTTTATTTGCTTTTGTAATGTTGGTCTCATTCAAGTCAAATGTTTATAGACCAAGAAACTTCAAATCTCTCACTTTGTAACATTATACGCTCCATCTTCTATGCAATTAAAGAAAAGAGCAAAAAAGTCCATACAAGCAAGAGCAATGAATTTTCGATGCAAAGTCATAAGACTTGTATGTAATTCTTTTAACAACAATGTACGGACATAAAATAAGGGATCAAATACGCCCTTATGCACATGCACACACACACAGATATATGTTAAAATTATGATAGACAAACTGTCAAAAAGAAATCCATCTTACGCCTTGTGCCGCAACTCGAACCAAAATTCTTCATCAGTAAGTGGAGGAGATTTACCAATCTCTACTTCTAAGTGGAATCTTGCTTTCTCCAGTTTTAGAGTCTTTATCATCTCAAGTTTTTGATGTCTTTGCACGTCAAGCAACTCAGCAGCAAGTGGTACAGTCTTCACATACCTAAAACAAGAGCAATGGTCTCATCTATATCATTGTCAATGCACCAAATGCAATCGACCAATTGCAGCATTAAAAGAAGCAGAAGTTCATCAAGCACACTATCATCATAAGTCAACCATGCTCATTGAAATTTAAGTACTATCTTTGAAAGAAGAAATAGATACCAATGGCAATCAATAAGCAGTGAAACGCAATTAATGTTCTGCACCAATAAAACATGGACAAGAATTTCTCCTCCTTTTGTTTTCCCTAAAAGAGCAAAAATTTCTTATTTTTTGGTGAAACAGATAATATTGATCTAAGTACAGAAACACGAAAAGATCAAGGAGTAGCTGGGTTTGCATCCAAGTTGCTATGACATAACAATTGGACCACTGTTGGAGACAAAATTACAAATATGTCATGGGAAAATAGCTATAACAAAGGCATGTCAAAAGAAGGGGCCCTTGCATTATGGACGCAACACAATCAGGTGGATAACAGAGTGGATTAGAAGGTGAGATCAGATAGACATGCATAAAGCTTTTTGAAATTTTCTAGGCACCAGCCTACAAGATATATTTCTACCAATAATCTTTGGGATTTAACTTCCCTCAATTACTCTTTATTTTTTTCTATTTTTAGCAAGCCATTATAGATAGAATTCAAGATACTTGGAATGCTCCTTCAAAGCCTCACATATCAGGGAGATCTTCTATTAACAGAGAAAGCAGGGCCTCATATGTTTCTAATATTTTGTAGAAATTTCTTTAAGGAATGTAATCAGAAGATCAATGGGCAAGAGTGAAGATGTAGGTTCTTGATAAGATTGCTTAGCAATCAGTATGAGGTCTAGATGTTCGGATATGGCAGATGTTAAGCTTCCATAATAGGGCCTTCGAAGACCATTCTACTTGACTGTTTTTCAAAAAAATTATCTCTTTTGTTGGCCTTTAGTTCGCATTTCAGATTTTCAGAATTCCACTTCTTTTTTCTTTTTATCAAAATACAGAAACTTATCTTCTTTTTACCTTGTTTTGACTATTTATATTAGACTCAGTGAACATCTCAATGTTTTAACTTGCATAAAATATCAGCCCTGTGCTCTCTTTTCCTAATGGAGAACTTGTAAAATCATTAGAGTCTCATATGATAAATAGATAACCATGCAAACAGTTATCAGATCATCTCCCAGGAAAGAATTCTAGGGAAGCAATGCTCACAAATAAACATCACGGCCAAGCATTTCTACATTGATGATTTTAAAGGGGGGCCTCAAAAGATACATGAAAAGGAGATAATTGTCAGGAGATATATGGTTTTATTTGATGCCCTTCAATCATCATGCAAGGGCCACACTTGCTGTTGCCATTGAATATGTTGGAAATATACTCACGGTCACAAGCATTGCACCTAAGAATGTCACCATTATGCATGCTTTCTAACATCACAGCTGGAACGATAATGGCTCTGTCATAGTTTTAACTTTTTGGAGATAAAAATAGTAAGCAAGATCAGGAAAATCGATCTATCATAAATTTTAGATTTCGTTTTTAATGTTTTTCATAACAAATTCACTGTCTCTTAATGATATACAAGGTTGCGAAGATTCAGCAAGAACATCGAGTTATGATATGAGTAGGTGCATTTAAATCACAAGAAACAAATACAGGATTACCTGTCCAAAAATGGCATAAAAACGTACTCATGCACCAGAAAGTCTAATGCCCATGGAAGGATGATCAACAAAGCAATAAATTTTGCCTGAAAATAGTTTTGATCAGTGAATAACTGCCAGCAATTGAATAGGCATATGAATAGTCTCTTCAAAATGCATCATAATATAGACAGAAGAATCAGTCACAAATGGCAATTTGATAAAACTAAGAGTCTTTGAAGTTAGCAATTGTTATCTTCTGACCATAAATCCACAATAAGCATATGGATATTAGTGGGAAATCGATTAAGAAATCATGTTATAAATAGAATATTAACTGTATGATCGGACATAGTCCATGCTATTATTTCAACAAAGAAGCAACATTCAGAGACTTATTTTGTCTTTTTTAATGCAGTTTGCATTAGCTTAGGAATTTCCATGTTAAACTTAGGATTATTTTATTTTTTTGGAGTGGTTTAGAAGTTTTGTTTTCAATAGGATTAGTGTCTACAAGTATTATTAGGTCTAGTCAGCTCAGGAACATATAAAATTATCAACAATATGTTTCAAAAGTCTTGATATATTTTAATATTGGATTCTATAGAAATCTGAATTTTGCAATTTTTGAAATTTTTGGTTGTATTTTATTTCACAAAGAACTGAGCTAGGCTAAAAGATTGAGAAAAGGTTTGAAGTCTGCAAAGAAGAGGGCCACTTCTTCATATGATATGCAGAAATTCAATCAGTTTGCTGGTTTCCTTTCAGTTTAGGTATGGTATCATATACTAAGCATGAGGCCTGTAACCCTAGATGTGAGGCCAAGGTTCACAGTGACCTGAGGCAGCTAGACACCCTCTTCTTTATCTTTTCATTGTTAGATTTTCTTAGTTCTTTTAGGTTTTCTTAGTCTTCCTCTACCTAAACTCTAAAATTAGTTTGCTGCAATTAATTTTAGGAGCCCTACAATTCCCTCTCTGGTTCAGTATTTTTTATGAGAATAATACTCTTCAGATCCCCATCTAAATCCTATATCAAAAGGCCAGACATCCATGAACTGGATTCTCAGGAAGAAGTAGCTTTCTTAGTTGACCATTCAAAATTCAGATCAGAAACTGCAATTCTAGCAAACCACATGTTCGGATATAAGCATCTAAAGGACATTCTATGCTATCCCACATCACTTTCCTTCTTAGATTTCTCTCTCCTGAGCATTTTTGATATTTTTATTCGTGTTACCGCTGACAGGTGCAGTTGCATGCAGTTCTCACAGATAACTGTTCACAATAATGGTGCTGAGGCAACATTGAAGCACCCCCAGTTAAGCTATGGCTAGGATCCTAGGACTAACAAATATCTTGGAACCAATTATTGTAAGCAGGCTTAGAATTCAAGTATCAATGTGGCAGGCCTTATATTAACCAGCAAGACACATTTATTGTGTAAATTTGTTGAATTGTCCATTTGCACTTTCAAGGACCTTTTGGCAACCTTGCTCACACTATGAAGGCTTCTAGCAAGCTGCTCAGATATCTAGAATCTTGTCTGAGCATACACAAATATGTAAGAACCCAGACATGTCATTAATGCATGTATGCGGCCCTTTGATATACTAGTTGGCACATATATGGCCAAAGCCAAGCCTAGGCAGACATGTTGATGAACCCTTACATTGAAGCAGAGTGCAAACATGCACAGTGAGTCTAAGAAGTACTAGAGTCAGCTTTTCACATCTGGCTCATACTTGTGCATGCAATGCCAAATACCAGAGTTCATAACAAGCATGACATCTGCAAACACCAAACTTGACCAACAAAGCAAATGCATTTCTATACAATAATCTGCATAACCTAAAATTGAAGCAAGTTTATTTTGAAATGTCAGGCACTAATTCACCATTTCAAGTTCCAGGAAAAGAAATACTCTACTCATGCATTCAACTAAGGATCTATTTTACTGTTTGAATTTCAGCCCGTAAGAATAAGAATGACAGTAATGGTTATATGCATTTAGAATGCTGTATCATATGCAACAAATCAGAAGGAAAAAAAAAAAAAACCAGTTGAGTGAATGAGGCTCCCAATATGTGCTTGAGTTAAGCAAAAAGCTAATTAGACTCAGAAAACATTATGGGTCCACTGCTGCCAAGAACCTAATATACCCCTCCAGAGTCCAAAAACAAAGTTAATTAATTCACATATTAACATGATAAAGTAACATTCCACTATATAAAGAAGAATATTTTGAAACAACCATGCTAATTTGTAGAATGGCAGATCAAGCACAACAAATCAAGCAAAGTCAATGAAGTGGATAGAAGGTGTTTTTGGATGCGCGAATAAGATATGTGTGGAATAAACCATACATCAACTTGAAATGAACCTTAGAATGGTAATATAAGGTTCAACATATAATTATTTAGCTGGAGTTGGAGTCTACAACCACATTGGTATATAAAAATTCACAATCCATTCAAGAGGAAATATGCATTACATCAAAAATCTTGTGATTGCAAAATCAACAATCCCTCTGATTCTTCCTACTTAATCTTTAATATGTCTTTTTCCAAAAAAGAAGAAGACATCAAGATATTGCAGCGCCCCATGCGTGAGGTAACGTACAAGCATGGCAGTTAGGCACTAAAATAAAGGATGACTGTTTAATTTAAGCAAAGTGCTAATAAAACTCAATGCAAGTGCCATAGTACAGATGATTTATCTATGTACCGAGTTTGATGAAGCATATTGGAAAACCCTATCCTCAAACAAAAACTCATCATCACCTTCACCGGCTGAATCTTTGATGGCCTTAACAAGACCATTCTCCTGCATTATCTCATTTGGATCATCAGATATCTCACTCAATATTTCTTCTCCTGCACCCAATTCTTGATTCCAAGATGAAGTATTAATATTGGATGACCCATTTCCCCCAAGCCAATCTTCCCATGCCCGACCCTCCATATTCCTTGCATCTTCTTGTGCTTCACGCAACTCAGATATCGCCTCAGCTCTCCTCTTCCAAGCTTCAAATTTTTCATCCTCTGACATCTCTCCTTCCCCATCACCTCTATCGGAGCCAGAAGCATCACCAAGCACATCCTCGGCGCTCCAACCAAACCAACTGCCAGCCCCATCATCTGAAAATAACTTCTTCCACCAGGTTCTCTTACCAGTGTGTTCATGTTTCGCATGGGGAACCGAACGGAAAGCATGCCCTCTCTCAGGAGAAAAGACAAACATGTTACAGGCAAAAGATCTCCTCCACCGAAGCCCGCCCTTCCTGAAACATATAACACTCCCGTGGTACGAAACCATTAAAGTGCTCATTAAGATCATGAACGAAACGCCACATTTTCAGTCCTTCCTGACTCTTAGAGTTTTCGCATGCTAGAACTCGCCCCCGGTCCTAATCTCCACTGCACGAACCTCCAAAGAGCGCAGCTGTCTGCAATCCAAAACCCACATGAAAAGCGATTTGCTACCTTCACAAAGAAAGAAACAAAAATCCCAAACCCTAGTCGCATCAATAATCGACGAAAGAGGAAGGTGAGTACCATGCCCCTCTGGGAGAGAGTAATGTGGGGTTCCTGTAGTCCACGGAACCCTGGCAAAACCCTGGAAACAAGGAAAGGAGAGAGAGAGAGATAGAGCCGAAGAAAATGAGGGGTTTGCGTTCTTTTACCTCATCTGAGATTCTTTTCGCCTCTGATTCCTCTCTCTCGGTTGCACGCGAGATGAGCGTGGAACAAACGAGGTGGGAGGGCGGGTTGGGAGGGAGGATAACGTCTAACGGCTCTAAAAGCCACAGCGCCGATAAGAGAGTCAGCCATCAAGAACTGCACGCAAGTTACTCGACCACCCGCGGGGCTTCTTGTGGTGGAATCGGCATCATCGTGGAGGTCCGCCAGTCTTTGTCTGTCTGCTTCGGCGACCGTCGCGGTCGAGGACGGCGGATTCACGCAGGCTTCGGATAAAACCGGATAAGAATAAAATGCACGGAATTTTGCTGAATCTCTGGGCCGAATAATTTAGGGTCTTCTACTTGTTTGAAAACTCTTTGTGGCATATTGTACGGCATGATTTTTTTTTTATTTTTTTTTCACGTCACACTAAAAACTATTTGTTGGATCGATGATTTTTAAACTATTTACCTAACAGACTGTTTAGCAATCAACTGAGACTCAATATTTAGAAAGAAATTTGGTCCAAACTGAACAAGAGATGATTTTAGGGGATCCCAATTTAGAGATCTCTTGCAGGGATGATTTCAATTCGAGACTAAATTTTTTTTTAATTGTTAAATTTTGATTGATAAATCGTCTATCGGGTAAATATTTTTAAAAATCAATTGTACAATAAATAATTTTTCTTCATAACTTTAACAATTTTAAGCCATTATTAAACTTAGGAAAGATCCAATAAACCACTTGCATCTCCGCAGCATAAGGAAATTCTAAATTATATTGCTGACTTTCTTCTTAGATGTTATTTTTACATAATTTTCTATTATTTAATTTTTAGCACAACAACTGAAAAAAGATTTATGGGTCTAGAAAATATTATTTCTAAACAAGAGCAGTTATCAAAAAACAAAAAAAAAAAAAAAAAGAAAGTTATGCAAAAATAACAAAGGATCATACTAAATTTTATCATATTATTCTAACTCAACAAGTATTATTGAGTTCAAAATTGAAGTCATGGGGCAGAATTTTTTTTTATAGAGTTTTAGGTACATTGATTGTAATATTTTATTGTAATTCTACAGGCAGCAGTTTCTATTGTAATATCTTCTCTGTATTGTAATGGAGGTGATTTTTATTTCATAACAATTTTTTTAAAATTACTTATAATAATGTCTTGAAAATAATTTTTATCTTAAAAAATAATTAAAGATTAAATAAAAATCTTTATAAAAATAGTAGAGTGCAGCATCAAATTAATATAGGTGGCAAAAAGTTTTCAAATTATTATCTACTTGAGAAGGCTTATATGCAAGCATATGGTTCTCATCTTCAAAAATAAATAAATAAATAGATAAAGAGAGAAAAAAATATTAAAAAAAAATTTCAAAAATAAAATGCCTATACCACTATCTAGCATTTTTTTAATGATTTTTTAAAAATATATTTATATAAAAAAATTTATAATACTTTTTTTCTTCATGCCTAATTTATTAGGTGATTCCATGCCATATTTTTCTTGATGATTACCATTAAACATACCTCTTCTTACATGATGATTTACTTCATATGAACAATATCTATCAATTTTAATAAAGCTTATGATTATTTAATTAAACATTCGATTGGTTGGTTATTTAATAAATAATTCTACGTTAATCAATAAAGCAATCATGTGCATTTATTTTCCTATTAACTAACAACGTTAAAATATTTAAATGAAAAGTTGAATATCATCGAAAGGAAGCTGGAAGAATGACCTTGTTTAGAACGAAACAAACTAAAGATTGTTACCTAATATTCATGGATCAAAAAAAATTATAATTCATGCATAAATTTTGGAGTAATTTTTTGTCAAACCTTTTTAATATAAAAATCATATGGCATGCAGTCAACTATCTTAAAAAAAAAAAAAAAAAGTCTCTCTCTATAGGTTATTGGGCTGAAAATTTAACAATAGATCCACTAAATTTTATTGTTACCGCATAACATCAATCAAAGTTATACTAAGAAGCACCTATAACAAATTTCAATATCATATTTCCATAGATAAAAATTACAATGATATATAAATATTTAAATAATAAATTAATAATTGATGCTATAATAATCTTTTAGGTATGTTTGGGAGTCCATTGTATTACTTATAAAATAAAATATTTATTTGATGGAATGCAGGATGAGGATCGATGGCAGATAGAAAAACCTTTTAAAAGATGATTTTTTGAGGTTAAAATTTATTTTAATTCTTTAAATTTTAATTATTACAACTTGGTATATCATGCTTGAAAGGTATTATATTTTTGATATTTTATTATATATAATTAATTAAATTTAAAAAAAAATAATATTTTGATATAAATGCAGATTGGTGATATGCCATCGATTTTAATTAATTTTATGCAATGTTAAAATATAATATTTTTAAATTTTGAAAGGCTAAATTGCAAAGGCTGATGGTTCGGAGGACTAAAATGTATTTGAGCGAAAGTTTGAGGACCCAAACATATTTTCGACTTTTCCTTGCATGCCTTTGATTTCCGTCTCTCTTTGGTCATAGAGAGAGCCTGGGGAAGAAATATTGCCGAGCAAAGGGCGAAAGCCGATCTCGACTCTTCCCACCGTCTCCGGTGGCCTCTCCGCTTGCCACCGCTGTTGAATACTTTCCGAAACCCTAATATATTTCTGCTGCGAAACCCTAAAGTATCCTCCTTCTCGTTCCCTATCTACCTTCGAAAAAAGCAGGCTCCGGCGTAAACCTCCGAAAATTCCAGGTATTTCGATCCTAACATCCCAACTCTCTATCCCTTTCTTCTCTTTCTCTTCCCGGCCCAAGATCTCATGATCTAACTGCATCTTTATGCAAGCGCAATTGCATTGCTATTAATTCCTCTTTTTCCTTGCAAAATTTTGATGACCAGTCGCAAAATTTCTTAGGTAGGAGGCGTGGCACGTTGGAATTCGGCAATTTCTGTGCTGTAAGTGTTCTTTCTCAACTGTTGACTCGAATTTCTTTTGGGAATCTGTTTCAACTTCTTTTGTGGTTGTTTTGTGTGCACTCGCAACCAAAGGAAGCAAAAAGTGGCGGATAATGTTATCCTATATGAATTGAATCTTATCCTATATGTACCGCTTGAATTAGGGAGTGCTATATGAATGTTTATTTTCAGAAATTCATGAAAGAGTTATAGTTCTTGTCGGATAAAATGGAGTGTTAGTCTATGCAACTGATAGGAAATTAACTCTACTTGTTTTGTTTGGTTTTGCTTAGACCTGGTTGAAAATTGTTTGCTATACTGATGAATGAGAATATTAGGTTTCCTATCACTGAATGGCTTGAAAGGTTGAAAGGAACACTATTTTTCACACGAGTAGAATCATCGCTAACGTCTGGTAGTAGAGCTTTTTGCATGGAAAGAAAGAAATGCACTCAATGAGCAAATAATCTATGAAAATGGGCAGGTCACGGATGATAGATCCAATTCTTTTCCCATCAAACGTTTGATACTTTCAGTTTGTAATAATGTTTTGGTTATAGAGTAATGTGCATTGCTGTTGTTTATCTATTTATCTAGCTATTTGTATATTTGTATTTATTTGTAACCTTATTACAAGAGAATTTGGGATAACACGTGCGTTTGTTGAGAAATACATGTTATCTGATCTTGACATTGCAGTCCATTAGATGTTCATCTTGTCTTTGCCGGTTACTCCTTGCAGTAATACAATCAGATTAATTGATTGGCATGCTCTATCAGTATATCTGAAGTATCTTGGGAGAAACAAATGGATGATCCTTCTGTTCAAGAAAATGGCAGCACCTTCCCATCGTGCCAACAGGATTGGATTGAGTATGCATTTTCTCTTAATTCCTGACTTAACAATATTGATGAATGGGTGATTTAGTTGTTGTAGCAAGGATCTGCAGAGCTTGCTTGTATTTATTCTTGTTTTGTTGACAAGTTACTTGGCATGCAGAGCACAGGATCTGCTCAAGAGAAAACTGATTGTTGAAGATGATTTCACATGGTCAATATCATCACATGACTCAAGTTCACAGGAAGGTTTCAAGACAGAGAAGCTAAAGTATATTGGTGGGGTTGACATCAGCTTCTTAAAAGAGGACCCTTCTATAGCATGTGCTGCTGTTGTGATTCTGGATGCTGGTACTCTGAATGTTGTCCATGAAGAGTTTGATGTTACCAAACTGCAAATTCCTTATGTTCCTGGTTTTCTTGCTTTTAGAGAGGTATGAGTTTAATAATTCTTTCCTAAAGCATTTATTTTTTTCATATAACTTTATTTATTATATTTGTGTTGCCCCCAACACAACCAAATTTTTATCATAATAATTTTTTATATTTCTTTCATCATGCATATGAATAGCAACAGGGGGTTTGGATGGTCAGAACTCCTCTCCTTAGTGTTTGCATTTGGGAGAGGTTTGAAGTTCATGTCCTGTTGGATTTAGAATCCTAATGGAGTATAAGTGATTCTCTCGACATCATTCTGAAAAACTCATGCACAGGCATAAGCGATCAATGAGACAAGGTTTTCCTCTGTTATGCATGAAAAGTATTGACAATGTACAAATGCCTGGAAAATTATGTTGCTTGTTCTTGAATCAATAGTTTTTTGTGATGTAGTTTCTATTGCGTTTGTAGCACTGAAATGCATGAGTCTAATTCCAGTTATAGAATGGTATGGATGGCCTATCTAACCAACTCTATCACCTTTTGTTGTTTTAGCACTTGCAATACTTCATTTATTATCATGTTCATTTTATAAGATTTTTCCTGCAGTCTCAAGGATATAGGTGATTATAGAATGCCTTAGTTGCAAATCTCCAGTTTATCCACTTTACCTAGTTCTAAATGTCTCAATTTATTGGTCCACATGATTATCTATAGATATGATTACAAAAACTGTCATTGCAAGAAACTCCTGTCCAATAAGCATAACATTTACATCCTTCTCTCTTTTATCAGTAATCCTAATAAACTTGAATTGCATGTATCATAGTTTAGTTTGTTCCAGCTCCTTATCCTCCAAAGACTTGCTCTGGAACACCATCAGTCAATTCATCCAAAGAAGTGGAAGGAAATAAGGGCTTGTCATTGACTGTTGGTGGGGGTTCATCATAAACAGAAGCTCATTAATCAGCCTGCAACTATTTCATATATTCTACCTTATCCTTGTGTTTATTTCGTTGATGTGTATCATAGACTTCTCTAAATCAAAAGTGTGGTGCATAAGGTTCTTTTCTTCTCTACAAATTTATCCTGAACCAAAGGGAAAAGATTGCCTTAATAAGTGACCTCTTCAGTTATGATTGAATGTATCTATTTTTCCTTTATTCTTGTTCAGTTTTGTTGTTTCTCATCAATTGAGGCATAATCTTTTTTCTGCAAATGCATTTTCTGTTTACGATTGATGCATGCAGACCATTTTCCTACGTATTGCCACTTGCTCATCAGATTTCGTAGATTCAATATGGGCTGGTCCAATTGACAGTTGCTAGAGTTGGTATACTTCAAAGCTTTAATATTGGTGGTGCATCATAAATTTTGTTGGTCAGTGGCTCAAGTTCTTGGGGATCATGTAGATGATTGTGTTTTATTCTGTAAGGGTGTGGATGCTTTGGCCATTGGCCAAGTTCTATATATATGGTGGCTTAAACTGACGATGTTACTGCATTTTGGTTGTGGGTTCCAACCTCACTCACTACTAGGCCAGGGTGTTTATGATTCTGTCCAAGTTGTATGCCCTTAAAGCATTATCTGCCAAACAACATTCTATAAATTCTAAAAAGGCCAAGTGTTTATTAAGTCCTACTTTTATACTCCAATCTGAAATTTTTAATGATTGAAGTTGCTATACCATAAGAAAGTGTGAATATTGTCAGTTTTATTACTACTTGCAGTGCTAGTGCTTTCAGTCATTATGAAGTATAATATTTATTGAGAATTTGACTCTTTTTTTTTGTCTTCAGCGAGTTGCATAAGAATGGGCATATGGCAATACCTTACTCATTTTCTTTTAATGTATGGCTTGAAAACTGGATACTTTTCCTTAACCTAGTGAAGGAATAAATTGTATTGAATGAAATTAGAAAAGAACCATTGAACCTTGTAAGCCAATCAATGTTTCCAACGTGCTTTGGAAACTTCTTGAATTGTGGCTTTTTATGATAAGAGTTTGTTTACTTTATAAATGTGACTAGTTCCATTATTTGTAATTGTTTGATTAGACATACATATAAGCTATATGTCTAGTGCTAGGATTAATATCGTTATTTTCTCATATTGTTGTAGGCCCCCATTCTTCTAGAGCTCTTGGATAAATTGAAGCATAAATCTCATCCTTTCTACCCGCAGGTGAAATTCTTTCTTCTGATGGATTAATTGTTTGTTGTCATGTAGATGTATATATGTATGTGTCTTGAGCCAAAACTTTGTTTTGACAAAACAAGAACTAGAGTAAAAGAAAAGGATAGGTTCAAAGACCCAATGGAGTTGACTACATTGTGTCAGTAGCTGGAATCCCACTATGGACATCATGGAAAGGACGGCCCTATATGCCTAAAGCATTCTTGTCTACATATCAAATGAGTAATCATGACCTGGATCCATTGAATCTATTAATCATATTATGTATAAAAAATAAGATTTATTGTAAAAAAAAAAAAGAAGAAATAGATCCTTTATCGCATTGCAGTATGATCAAGAGCAAGATAAGAAGTGAATACCTGTTTCAGTATTTTGGTTTAAATATTCATACATGGTATTTCACATAGAAATAATATTCTTGATTATGTTGATGACCCAAATTCATGAATAATTATAAACAATCACTATGTTATAATTCATAGTACATTTATATAGCTATAAACCATACATGAACATAAGTATTATATATATGAGGAAAAATATAAGATCAAACTTAACTAGGAACTCAATCTAGACCATGGTTTGAAACAGATACCTCCATTAAAGGAAAAAAATTACTACATGTATGCACACTTGCTTGTTTGCATGCATGCATACAAGTCCACATATGTGTGCATGTGTGTCCACGTGGGTGGGTGTGGCTCCATGCGTGCATGCATGTGTTGGAGGGGGGTGGATGCGTGTATGCATACATGCATACAAGTCCACATATGTATGTGTGTGTGTCCATGTGGGTGGGTGTGGCTCCATGCGTGCATGCATGTGTTGGAGGGGGGTGGATGCGTGTATGCATACATGCATACAAGTCCACATATGTATGTGTGTGTGTCCATGTGGGTGGGTGTGTCTGCATGCATGCATGCATGTGTTGGAGGGGGGTGGATGCGTGCATGCATGTATGCATAGTTGTTATACAACTATTACATAGCATGTGATATTCATGCATGCATATGTGCAGCTAGTTAATTTCATATCTCTTTAACAACTATTTCTTATTTGGAAAAATTAATAGATTTTAGCAAGATTTTAAATTTCATATGACAGAGGTGTCTCAGTTTTTCCACGGAACGAGATGCTTTGGTCCCATCTCATCTCGATTCTCAATCTGATTAGGTATCTCAGTACTTGCTTGGGTGCTTTTTCTTTAAAAAAAAAATTATTTGTAAAGCTTTAGTATTTAATTTGATTTGTAAACATATTTTAATTTCAAAAGATTTAACTTTATGATAAATTAGATTTATTTAAAATTAACATTATAATATATTATGGTTGAGATAGGACAGGATGGCCGAGATTGGTCATAAAATCTTTCTAGAATGAGACGTCTTAGCCGTCTCGACCCCCATCTTGCTATGACTTGAATCATTGGATTTTAGTACTTTAGACTCGATTGAAGTTTCAAGTTACAACCATACCAAATAATGTTACCATAATATCAGGTTTTTAGTAACCCCTTACTGCTTTAGACTTTCATTTTCAGCAATATGTGGTTTGGAGACTTAGTTATACATCTAACCTATTAGATACTGCCTATGAAGGTTTGGCTTCATAGGACTACTATTGTATATCAAATAACTCAAAGAAATTTAACCTCTCTTTATTTATGAAGTATGAAGAGGTAATTGTAGGACCATGTTCATACTTTTGTGCCCCCTCTCAGACAGTTACTTCATAAGCAAGTCAGAGTTTGTTTGGATGTAATTCTCTTATTGGATTAATGAACCATCACCTCGATATCTTTTTCCATCTGATCTTGAATCAGTTATACCATTTAATTACCAAAATCTGGAGATTGTATTTTTCATTTTGATTGGTAGCCATTTTGTTAAGATTAACCATTATAGCCGGTGAAAAATTTTTACTCAATGGCTTTTAGTTCAGAGAACTCTATCCATTTTCATCTTTCCAGAACTGTATATTCACTTACCACATGGTAGGAACATAATAGCAATTTTAAGTTTCTTTGTGACTCTGGTTTATTTTCGGCACAAAAGATGCCTAAGTGAACAATGTTGCGTTTGTATCGATGTTGACAGTTATTGATGGTTGATGGCAATGGGTTGCTTCATCCTCGAGGTGAGTTTTATAGATGTCTTTTTCCAATTATCCTCTAAGGATTCATTCTTGTACCATCACATTGCATACCACACGAACACCTAGTAATGCTAAACTACTTAAAAGTTTAGAGAAAAAAACATCCAAGATACTGCAATATCTTGCTGATGGCCCATGATGATGTTTCTTGCTCATATCTGACATGACATGATCATTGCTATGCATTTGGAGACATTTCTGTGAACCATCTTGTTTTTCCCCCTTGCTAACCCTTAATTAGAAAACCTTGTTCGATAACCACACATTAGGTTTAGTCTTCTCTATATCTTGGAGCTCTACCATCCCTAGCTTGATCCAGGGTGCATTGCAAGTTTTGGTTAAAACAAATGAATACTTTAGCAAAATGCAGTGTTGAGGCATATCAATTAGGAATTTACTTTTTTGTTCTTTCTTCCTCTGCAATAATCAATTGAGGACTTTATTATCTTTGATGCATGATATTTACACAATGAAAAATGCTAACTTGAAACAATCTATCAGGTTTTGGTTTGGCTTGCCATCTTGGTGTCCTTGCTAATCTTCCTGCCATTGGGATAGGAAAAAATGTAAGTAAGATCCTACTTTTCATGCACAGTACTTACAGAGTAAGATCTCGGATGATAGAGAGCAACTGTGTCATCTATTATCCACTAAATATATTATTTTTGTGATGATAAGAGTTTTCGAGTATGCAATGGTGTCTGTAGGCTTAAAATGTTAATAAAATAAAACAAAGAAAGCTTATCATATGGGACAAAAGATTTGAAATTGTAAAGTATGTATATATGGTAAAGGTACCTTTTAATGTGATGAATTAGCTAGCTAGCACACCTTATGCATACAATTGCTTATTGGATGCATGCCCATATATCGTGGCTTATGATACGACAAACGTAGATTCTTGTAGCTATACAAAAGCGATAATGTAAAAGGATGGAAATCTTTGGTTACAAGCATAATAGCAATATCGTTTTAGGAGGTTCTCATCATGGCAAATTATCTCACGTTAGAACTACTTTTCTTTCTTTCTTTTTTTGGTTTTATTCCTTATTTTGAGACTAGCCCAAATTACATAAATGGATTTTTTTTAAAAAAAAGCCAAGTACTATCCCTAGATTTATTTATTTTTAATTTAATGTTCAAGTATCATATTTTTCATCATAAGTATGAATCTAACGAAACATATGCAAGGAATATTCTTTTTCCATCACAAAATTTGATGATATCAGAACATTACGAAGAGTTCTTTTTTTTTTCAAAATCTTGTTGAAAGTCATTCGAGTTAGTTTCGCTTTTTATAGCATTATTTATTGTACAAGTCTTTTTTTGTTTTAATAATTAGTCATACCCAGGGTTCATCGTATTGGGAATTGGTACTAGATCGGTACGATTTGTTACAAACCATACCGTATTGAACCGGTAGTGTATTAGTCAAGTGGATTGGGGGGCCTCAACCTTTGAACCACCTCGAATTGGGCCGATTTGGTTAGTTCAGTTCAGTTTAGGGCAGGTTGGTTCAATTTGGTACATTGGTACGGGATTGGTTTTGTCAGTTCGTCCTTTGTACTGAATTGAGAGGCTGAACTATCTTGGTTCCAGATCGATTCCCAAACCGCTTGATTCAGTTCGCTCCGAACCATTCGGTTCAGGATAGTTTGGCATGCAATGGTCACAACCTTTATAGCACTGTAGGTGAGTCAGGTAGTAGAGCACCCCATGTAGATCAATTGGGGATGAATAATAATCTGGATCATCTGTTGCCTTTAATGTCCAGAGTAGACCTATTCTCAAGCAAATTTATCTTGGATAGGCTAAACTTTATCTGGCCCCTATTGCCCCAAGGAAATAGTACATCCTGTCTAGTTTGACCAATAAATTTTAGACTGATCCTGAATTCACCAAATATATTTCCTAGTATTGGTCCATTTCCTATATCAGAAACTGATTCAGGCTGGCTCTGCTCTGGCCAGGGCCTGACCATACCTGATCCATTTGGATCATTAGCCCCTTGATATGTTATCAAACTGGTGGAATTTTTCATTGGCAAATCAATTGATTTCTTTATGATAGAATCCTTAATTTTTTTTTTCCTTTTTTTCCAGTTGCATCATGTGGATGGCCTTACTCAGTCTAGCGTGAGGCAGTGTCTAGAAGCAAGAGAAAACAGTGACAAGGATATGATCCCATTAATCGGGAAGACAGGGAAAATATGGGGAGCGGTAAGAACATCTATAATCTGTCAGTCTAGCGTGTATAAATATAATCTGGATCTTCAAGTGCTTTTTCCTTCCAGTTCTGTTATGCAGCTCTTCTATATAATGTACTCATCATGAAAACTAGGATTTGTATTCCAAATGAAATTGATCTCTTTTGTTAGAAACTGATTGATTTTGGTCAAGACCAAACCAAAATTGACTCTTGGTTTTGGCTTTTGGTCAATTTTGGCCCACTTTCTGTGGTTTTGTCTAGTTTCGGCCAAAACTCATTGAAACGGATCATAGATCAGTTTTCTGTCTTTTTTGGTGTTTAATATTATAATGGGATTGTTTTTTAGTAGTTTTAGTTTATAAACTATTAAGTATCAATTTGGAATGATTTTCTTTTTTTCTTTCTTAAGTTGAAAAAGGTGATAGCCAATAAACATAATCCTTGATGAATCCATACCTCCCAAAAGACCCTTATTAGTTATCATAGTACTTTACAAAAAGAATAAAGAACAATAATTGTAAGATGTTTCATAGCCCCATACATACATACATACATACATACATGCATACATATATATATTTTACATGCATTTTATTAAATAGTCGCTTAACCTCAAAAATATGAGAGAAATACCGAAATTTAATATACTTGTTAGTTCTTCTATAAAGTGAAGAAAGTTTTTAAATGCACAAATCAATAAAAAGCTTTAAAAGTAATATTTTTGAACAATTAAAATTCAAGAAGTAAATAATATATACTTATAGTACAAAATACTAGCATTAATAAATTTCACTCATACATAATGTCAACTACAGCTTAAAACTATCAAAACCACACAAATAAATAACTCATGACTTTGAAATGTTGCATCATAATTTTTATTGGCACTTTTTTTTCTCTTTTTTCATCTTTTCAAATTTTCTCAAATTTCTGGACTGAAACTTTGAAAATTGTAGTGAAACTTCCAAAACCATCAAAACTACCAAAACTGAAACTCCACTAACCCATCAAAAACCAAAACTGATGAACTTTGCATGAAACTAGAAGTTCTTAGTGCTGTCTTTTCCTAAGTTAATATTATTTATTTTAATAGTTCTAGGAATTTCTGTATCTTCACCTAAAAATATCAAATATTTCATATATTTCGTATAACATTTAATATTGACAGACATCAACATACAATTAGAAAAAAGAAGAAGAAAAAAAAAAACGATTGATTTAGTACTTATCTAGCAGTTATATGACAGCTGTCCGCTGCCTCAAACTTTTAAAGCTTAAACCATGCATGGCAAGTCAGAAAAGCCAATGAGAGGTTTATCATATCAAAACATTAGGCAAAGTATGGCATTTACTGTTGAGATCTAACCAGATGATGCTTAAGCTGTAATTAATTCATCATATGCTGCATATGTATTGTCTTGTGATGTGATTCTTGGCACTTATCCCTTTTGTTAATTTAAGCAAGTCTTCCACACCTGAACTAATGTTCTTTTCAGGCAATGCGGTCTAGTCCTCGTTCATCAAAACCCATCTACATATCAACTGGCCATCGGATATCCCTCGACTCTGCCATCAGGATTGTCAAGATGTGTTGCAAATTCCGTGTTCCTGAGCCCATCCGGCAGGTATGTTTTGCTCTTTTTTTCCCTAAAAATTTGTGTCCATATTTGGCTACTCAATATATTCTTCAAAATGTTATGCTACTAAAAGCTAAACTTTGTGATTTGGGTATACAAGGTGGGACATACATGTCTTTGTAATGATAGTAGCAAAGTCTGAGAGAGCCTTGTAATTTGTCCACAAGTACTGAAAATCCTAAACCACAAGATTTGGTGCAATAAACTTTTTCTTGATAATTGTGAAAAAGATTGAGCTTTATTAGTTTATTTTAACCTTGGGCAAATTCTTTGTGTAGGCTGATATAAAATCAAAGGTATTCCTTCAGAAGCTTAAAGCATCAGTACACGTAATGAAATAAATTGGTATGCCAATCTTATGTTTTTCTCTGTTTGTAATTCTGATTGGCGATATTAAGAATACATATTAGCAATGATATCATATGACGTATTCTGTTTCTTGATTTAAATAAGTTTAATTTTTCAGTTTCATGCTTTCTAATGGAAGATATTGGCGGTTCTGTTCCCTATGAGTTTGGTACCTGTTTATGCTTTAATGTGCTAAACCATGGAATGCATGGCCATTTGTTTTTACAGGTTATTGCTTTGATATTTTGATTTCTAGGTGTTTTCTTTCATGACAAAGAGCAAAGAAACAAGCAAAATTCTCAATACAAATATTTCATGTTGCTGCTAGGAAACACAATTTTCTCGGAATCATCTGCATCCAATAAAAACTGATTTGTGAGATGTATAGGTATGATTTTCCATTGCTGGGATACAAATAAAAAATATTTCCTCTATACACTTTCTTTAGGGTTGTTGCTGGCTCTGTTTCTGGTGGCACAGCTATCTTTCATAATCATCCAACTTGAACTCTCTGGGGGCTTCATCATTTATGTGCGTTTTCAAGTTTGCTCTTGTATTTGTCCTAACATGCCATAACTTGTGGAACAAATGCTAGATTAAATGCAATATGTTGATATGATTTTAGGCTAAATATATGTTTATAAATGACACATTAGAAGTAGGGTCCTGAACTATATGATTCATGTGTAAAACTCATCTATATATCATTGTATGATCATACTAGTAAGAAACTATGAATGGATAATTGCATTTATAACATGGAAAGTGCCTAGGTTGTAGTGTATAACCTGCCATTGTTTTGTATTTTCTCTAATCATCAAGGACTTCTATGGCTACTTATCTAAATGCATACAATTAACTGATACACTTAAACATCCACTCAAAAATTTTTACTTAAGAAAAGGTCCTGCCCCTGTCCTTTTCAACTCTAGATTATATCAGATATTACTTGATTTCCCTGCTCTAACCCCTCAGATGGGGCATCCAATATCTCTATGATATGCCTTTCTGCATATTGAAGTCTGCTAGTCAGGTATGTTGATTCATTTAGAGATGTAATAGCGTTGGTACAAGTGCTGCACGCAAGATCTAGCCATGTAGTGAAAATATGGTTTGGTGCTCTGAATGCACCCAAGGTGCAAAAGAAGCCATAATGGCTATGGAGATGGGGGCACTTGGTGAAACACTCTAAACTTGTATAGTTGAACTGCCAACAAGCATTCACTGGCTGCCTTCTCTAAGATCAAACTTTTCAATATGGAATAGTGATATTCATTATTAACTTTTTATTAATTGCACAGAATGCTGTTGGATGGCTGCTAAAAGCAGTGTTTGGAGTATATCTGCATGTTTCTTTTTTTTTTTTTTTTCGAGAGATGAAGATGTTGCATTTAATGATGGAGCATATTGAAGTGCATTTGCCAGAGGCTTCAGTTTTATAATTATATTACCTACATAATAGTTCCATAATGTCAAAAATGAAGAAATGACATTAGCCATATGAAAGCCACCACAAGCTATTTGCAAAACTGCATGGATTATAATGCAGTCCAAGATATCTTATTATTAGAATGCCTGGATCTTATTATAGAATGCCTGGGTATTGAGCTTCTGTTATGGCCCCATGGATGGCATTGAGAAACTGTCTGCGTCTTTCCTTTCACCGTTTATGCATCTTCACATGGTGATGGTGCCTTCCTCTTGTCTTCAATTGCTTTATGGAGTCCAAGCAATTGTTTAGAATGCCAAGGTATTTCTTTGGAACAGTTAAAGTGATTCCTCAAATGCATTATTTTGCTTCTTAGTGAAGTTGCAAGATGACTGTTATATATCCTATATCACTTAACATAAACAACTTGGGATTCAGCTGTACTAAATGGTCTTAGATTGTCCAGTATTCAAGATATCAAGCTATGTTCTGATTAGCAATCATTTACCCAAGCAATGTTCCGGTGTGTTTTCTAAAAGACTATTCCAATATGATATTGTTTTCTTATCTGTTGCTGAAGCTACAGGATGACTTTCCATCCATATATGTTTGGGATAATGTTGCTTTATGTCCATTGTCACCTATTTCAGCTTTTCTCCTTGTGAGTACTAAATTTTAGACTTGGAATGAATCTTTCTCATAAATATTGAATTTTATATATGATTATGCTTTAATTCTCAGCTTGGTGATACAAACTTTCTAAGCCCTTCATCCTTCATTTTTTGTTCCATCATCTCATCGCAACTCAATGGCATTTAGAATATTATGCGTTCTCTTCCTTGTTACTAATTTAAAGAACAATGTGAATATTAAAAAATGATTAAAAGATAGGTGAAAAACATGCTTGACTACATATGGCGGTTCTGCTGAATACAGGCTATGCTCCTGGTGTGAGGGAAGGCAGAGCCCTAAGGAAACATCTATCTTCTTTGGTGAAATAATTATGTTCAGCATTAGTTTGTTCAAGACCATGGTACTTGTGAGCACATTACTTATAGAAGAATGATTGAGTGATGTATTACGGTTCTAAGGAAAGCTTGATGAGTTCTTGAGACGGCCAGTTGGATGGTGTGAGTTAAAGTTGGAAGTTTCAACAATGAGATATTTATGATGGTGTTAGCAACCACACCCGTCTTTAGCTCTTCACAGGGGGCATCACAGTCATGGTCAGCATCAGCACCTCTAGCATCTTTCGACACCATCCTGCCTCAAGATGGAGAGGCTTGGATGCAAGAATATATCTGGGAAGATGTTTTATTGGCCCAGAAGGAAGAGTATGGATTTTCAGGTCTGGCGCCCTTTAAGCATCCCGGTGAACTAGCTGTCATTCCCCAGGCCTGACTTTGCTTGTTCTATTGATCTTGTTTTACGGAATATTCATGCTTCATGTTTAAAGCAAGCATATATCTTCCATCAGTTTGTGCACAAATAATGATGTTTTTGATACGATGTATTGAAAATTTAGATATCCACGGTATAAAAGGGTCGTAAAAAGTTTGGTACACTGTTCATACTTTTGCTGATGCCATTGCTGAGAGGCTTGGTAGGATTGTTTAGCAACCATGACGACCCCATTTAGAATAGAGGAACATTTAATATTGTCATGCCGCAGAATATTGATGGTTTGGATGGATGGTTTTTTTTTTTTTTTTTTTTGGTACCCATCATATAGATTATTCATGGTAACAAAATTAAGTTTCTTTGGGAGATAATTTGTTGTGGCTTCTAAATCGTTGTTTTACTGCTTTAATGACAAGCACATTTAAGTCGAAGCAGACTTGCACGGGAGTTTCATCATCGGCAGGATTGACTTGAGTTCTCAATGTTCAAAATTTACCAGAGTTTTGATAACGCAATTGCATGGGAATAGTTTGTTAGCTGACTAATTTCACAGTTGCAGCAGACAATTGAAAAGCTGAAGATAGTGAAAAATAAAATTGAATGCAACATCTTGAAATATATGGTTATCATAATGTTCGGTATGAACTATGTATGTGCAGGAAATGCGAGGGATGTGCAGTGTAACTGTAGTGAGTTGTGACATCAGTTGTATTATCGGTTAAAAACGCAGCTTTGTCTTCAACTTCTGAGACAAGGCAAGAGAATTAGAAAAGCTGTCACGCTGTTTCTTCAACTTCTGAGACAAAGCAAGGGAATTAGAAAAGCTGTCACACTTTGATTTGGCACAAGTATGGCTGTAGATACCCAAATCAAATGGCTTTCCATTTGACTTGCATTAAAAAGGAAATAGCGAGTGATAGAGTAGGATTCTTTTGCATCTTTCATAGTAATTTGTAAAAGTATAACGCACAATTCAATTAAATCTCAAACTTAAATCAATTAAAGTCGGCTACATGAATCATTTCCTTCGTTCCCTTTGAGCTATACCTTCTTAAAGATATTGAGAGAACAAGCATTGGCTCATTAATTTACTTTATATGATTTTTAATTTATCTTTTCTAATTATTCCTTTTATATCATTATTTATTTAAATTGCTTTTCTTTCAATTTGTCATCAATTTATGTTACTCAATTTCTCATTTATCTTTTCATGCATTATCAAATATTGATCTCAACTTTTTTATTTTTACCATACTCATTTCAACCATACTCTCATTTTGTGCAGATGTCTTATAAATATTTTTCTTCATCTTAACGAATATTTTATAGTCATATAATATTCTAATTATATTTCTCTATTTTAATTATACAGAAAATATTCTATTCAACCTTCCATCATTTTATTATTTTTGAGGCACATCTTTGTTTAATGAGATCGGAGTCAGCATTAACAGATCAAATTACCCTGCAGAGTGTTTTTTCCTGTGAAATTAACCTGTGCTGAATGTTAAATACTGGTACATAAGAATATGGAGACAAAACAATGAAGCCATATCATAAATTACAGTATCAAAATGTCAAGCTATGATCACAATAATATCAACAGGGATGGAAAAAGCGCATAGAAGGCCAAACCAACTCCCTGTCCCCTGACTGCATTTAATGTCCAGGACGTTGCAGAACCAGTCTCAATCATGATCTCAAACCTACAAGCGGAAGTAGATGGATCCACATTGGTGATAGTTGCTAAGCCTTGAAAGTCACAGGCCCTGTCATCCTGATCATTGATCTGGTAGTAGCTGTTGAAAGCATATGAAATGTTCCCTCGTGCATCAAAATCACCGCATGATGTCTTATACCCAAGGCTCGTGCAGTCAGCATTCCCACAAGCATAGCTCACAGCTGGTGCCACCTTCGAATCGTCGAGGTTAACCGAAGGCTTGAGAACACACCACTTCCTGTCCAAATACTTGACATTCCTAGCTCCAACTAACGTTCCAGATTTTGACGTAGAAATATTAAGCTGGTATTTCGGCTGCCCGTCGTAGGAAAAGAGGCCCCAGTGTCTCTCAAAATTCCCTGGCATGATGCTCTTTTGATCTTCATCTATCAAACTAAACAGATATGCATCAATTGCTCCTGGTCTCATTGGGGTGCCCTGCCCTGCTGATATTCGTTTCATGAAACCCTGATTAAACCTTTGAGCATACTGAATATTTGCATTCATATCTCCATCAGTAGGCCAACCAATCTCACCAACAATGACAGAGAGATTTCCAAAGCCATTCTTCTGCAGGGTCCATATGAGGGTATCATGGTTTGCATCAAATACATCAGTGTATGTGATCGAACCATCGACAACAGGAGCTGCTGGTGTTCCATCAAAGAAAGCATATTCCAAAGGAAATTGGGGATCATTGTAGAGACTGATGAAGGGGTAAATGTTGACAGTGACCGGAGAAGCATTATCACTGAGGAATTTGGCGATGGAAACCATAAGGTCATGGATGTCTGCTCGGAAATTCCCATCTGAAGGTTTGTCGCTTGGTGATTCATAGACATCAGCATTAAGGGGAATGGTGACTTTGACCTGGCTGCTCAGCCCAGCTTTTACAAGAGCACCCTGGATGTTTTGGAGGGCTGGAAAGGTGGTCTGAAGAAAGCTCCCATTGTAAGTCCGCAAGAATGGCTCATTTCCAACAGCAACATACCTGTTAACAAAGAAACCATAATACTAGCAGTGAGGGAAGCAATGCAATCATATTGCTGGCATGGTGCTACCCTGTGAACAGAAAGGCTAAAGAGAGGGAAACTGTTTTGGTCATTGCAAGTCATGCTACTTGAACTGGAACAGAAGATGAGTAATATGCTGGATTGGTCCATGACATGCAAGGTTTTCTTTATATATATATATATATATATATATATATACACATATATATATTTCTAATAATGAACATTTCAAGTGGTTTGAGTGGACGTAGGATTTCCAGCTATAGAAGAAATTGTCTCTATCCGAAAGGGAGGATTCTAGGTTATTGTTTATTTGTATACATTGATGACAAGAGTTTTCTCTTTCATTTTTTTTTTTTTTCCTTCTTCCAAAGCAAATATCAAGTTACAAAAGCCTTGAGGAAAGTTACCTAGAATACAAAATGAGAGCAGAATGGAAGCATACAGTATAGGTATTAAAACTCCAGCAGCATGAAATGTCACAGAGAAACTCTCAACTTAAATCCCAATTAGAGACAACTATTGCAACAAGCAATGTTTTTTTAGTCATAGAGAAGGTGGTAACAGCAGAAGTATCAGTGAGGTGCATAAGGTATTATGATGAAATTATCATGTCTCAGGTACATTCCTCATTACAAAGAGAAACCATGAAGAGACAAACATGTATACTGTCAGATATTGCATGCGAATATAAGGAATATGAGCATACAAATTAAACAGAGAAACAAATCACTGGTTGGAGAATGTTTTTAGATGACCTGGAAATTGCAAAGGGTGGTGCAGTCTTATTGGTAAAATTGAGATGTTATCTTGAAGAAATTCTTCCATGCAGATTCTGCATCCCCTCTCCTTGTACAAATACATAGTAAAAGGGAGGAATATTTACCTCCAGTTTTTTTCTTTATTTGTTGATTTATTTTCTTACTTTTTATTTCGATGCAACAGTTATTGACTTTATGCCACAATAAAAAAAGCAGAATATCTTTATCAAGCATATGCTGATCCCCTTTCTAGAGGAGCTGACAGCCACTGGTGAGCTAATGATGTATTGAATTTTGAGACATGGGGAAAAACCAACTCCAGAATCATCATCATTTAGCTCAAAAATCCTGTTATACAACTCCATGATTTGAGTGCTAAAGAGGAAAGGCTTCACAGTTCCCTGCATCCATCCGCCTATCATCTATACAAGCAACCAAGTAACCAAGAACTCATCTGAGATGCATACAAATTGTAAAGAAATGAAAGTATACACAGACCAAAGCCATGAGAGAATCATTGCAAGCTATTACCTTCTCAATTATAATAAGCCATGATACACTTGCAGAGAAACAGCTATCCTATTTTCTAACAGTTTGGATCGATATTTGCGATTCGATTGTCCAAAGTAACAAAAATTGGACTGAATTAGACTAGACACCAGTAAAACAAAGGAATGAATTGCACAATTTCGAAAAAAGCAGCGAGAGGTCAGAAAGACAACCTGATATCCGCTCCATGCTTGATGTAACTGGAGACGTTCTTAGACACCCAATCCTCCGCCGCCGTCGTGCTCGACGCCAGGCCAGCCAGCATCTCGTTCGGAATCCCGACCATCACCTGAATCCCAGAGTTGCCGAGGGCACTCATGGTAGCATCCTCTGGATCGAACAACTTCACCTTTTGAAACCCGTTGTCATGGAGCATCTGAACCACCGTGTCCGGCGGCAGGGGGTGGCTCGCCTGCGTCCCCCAGTTCGCGCCAATCCCACTCACAAAACCCCCCAAACAGAGCCAAGACACCACCATCAAAGCCCCAGAACACCCCCCCATCATCTCCATCACCACCACCACCACCACCAGAATTCCAGTCCCCACCTCAGCTTCACTTGTAGCTTCGAAAATATTTCAAAACAAGCGGAAATTAGATGATCAAAAGAAGAAGAAGAAGAAGAAGCTCAGACCACCGTGAAAACGACTTGGGCTGCCAGAGCCGTTTTATTAAGCAGCCGTTTTATTAAGCAACGAGCGTGATGTGTTGCACACAAGAAGACGAGAGCTGCAATAATTAAGAAGATAGATGCGAAACCATTTGAGAAGCAACGCACGCAGCACTACGACTTGGATTCCTACTCTCTTCCGGAAATAAAATAGACCACAGAATTGAAAGCATCACCGGGGACTAAACCATGGTTAAAACCCGTCAGTGATATGGATGCAACTACGCTGGCGTCGAAATAGTGGTAAGAAGTAAAGAACAGTGCGAAAAACCACGGAGAATTTTCACCACCAACCCACCAACCATGAGGAAAAAAAAAAAAAAAAAAAACACAAAGACACACAAAAAAAAACAAAGGAAAGAACAGAGGATTTAATTAACAACAAAAGGTCATAGAAAGAGGAAAGAAATGCGGCAGGGAAAGGGATGAGAAGAAGAGAGAGGTCAGAGGTATCGTCTGCGACGAGGTGAAGCTACGGATCTTGTTCTAGAGTGGAAGAGAAGTCCAGGCATCTAATGCAGTCGAGAAGAAGTTGTTATCCGGAGCAGCCAATCAACCAGCCAACTTGAGAGAGAATAATTATTGATAGCTTTCTGGATTCCCAGCGGTGGCCTGAAGGCGGTGCGGACCCAGCCCACAAGGGAGGCGCCGGCCTAACCCTGTGCGACGTTGGCCCACGGCGGCTTTGCCTGCGATGTTGTGTCGCTTTTTTGGGTGCTGATATGGCTTCCTTCGTCCGAATCTGTCGTCCACGGTGAAGCCTCTGGAATTAAGGCGATCAGGTTAACGGCCAGCGTCACGAGGCCGCCGAGGGAACGAAAGCGTTGGCTCTTAGGTTTGCACGTGGCGGTTGAAGAGCAGGTGATGTGACGTGATGATTCGCCGGTGTGGGTGGCGTGGCCGGGTTCGCATGTCACTCGTCGAAGCAGGTGGATGATAATAATAATAATAGTAGTAGTTTAATCATCGAATAGTTGGATACTAATAGAAATTTAGTTTAAATAAGTGCTTAATGTGTATTGTATGTGTTAAATGCTAGTGGATTAAGATATGGGCAAGCTTAGGGGAGGGGGAGGGTTTATCCCCCACTCCCAGATTTTACGTAAAAAAAAAAAAAAAAAAAAGGGCTTAAGATATGGGCGCATCTATTGATGGCATGGCTGGAAAGAAGGGGACGTGGCTCTTCCTTTTGGATAGGGTTGTTCGCTCGATCTACTCAGTAAGTGCTTCGGTGACGCAAAAATCACTCCGGAAGCCGCTAAGCCGACGCGGTGTCTTTTTTATTTTTTTAAAGCTAAAATATGCTTCTAGTCCTCCAACGTTCGCTCGTAATTCATTTGGCTTCTTAAATTTAGAATTTATTCTTTTATATTTTAAAAATATTATATTCTTCATCAATTAAAATTAATAAAATATTAACATAAACTACTTGATAAAATGACATATTAATTAAGCTATGTAATAAAATATCTTGTAATGCATCAAAATACACATGCTGATCCAATTAATTCGTTAGCGGATCAAAATTATGTGATTTAATTAATTCATTAACGGATCGAAACTATATGACCGAAAAACTTGAGTGGTAAGTTAATAGTGATGTAGAACTATTTTTAAGTATTATAATATTATCATAAGCTAACTAAAATTTATCTCGAATCGGATCATTAGTGCAGATGGCTTTATGCCATAGCGAAACTTTACCACCGTTCCATAAGTAGCCTAGTCTTTTTCTTATGCCCATTAACTTTCGCATCATTCTATGGATAGCCCTTTTTGCACGTTCGAATCGAATCTGATATCATTTGTAATGCTTTAAGTCTGATCCGATTAATTCGTTAGCGAACCAAAATCACAAGGCTCAAAAGGTAGAATGAAAGTTAATTGATAACATATGGATTTGAGTTATAAGCATATAACATATTTCTATTTTAATCAATAATTATTTTTAGCATTATATATATATGTAGAATGCAATGTTTTTAAATGAATTTTGAGGATCAAAATAAATCTCCAGCAAAAGTTTGAGGATCAAAAGCAAAGTTTGCTTATTATTTGTTTTATTTATTTATTTTTATATCCGTAGAGGTTCGTGATAGGGTGTGCCACCCATGCTGGTGGCATCACTGGATCACTTTGGTAAACTAAACTACTCTGAAAGGTTATAATAACATCATAAGACTCCTTTAGTAGTGCACGGCTGAATCATCTAACCAACTAATCAACTCACGCGGGGCCTCTCTTTTTGTAATTACCTGTACAATTAGTGTTAAAATAAGCAAAGGTAAGTGCATCACACGTGAAAGGCAGCTCGGTCTATTAATCAAGGCCTATTCTTGAAACATTTTGACGATGAAGGGCCCCTACATGAATAGAAGGAAGCACATTCTTGGTTAAGTTCGATAGACACCAACAAACATTTCACATCAGCAAATGTACAAGTAGAGAACAATTGAACTATGATTTAAAAAAAAAAAAAAAAAAATCCAGTAGGTCGCCAAACGAAGGAATCCAGTGGTGCACGGGCTCTCCTACGTTCCAAGAAAGTAGTTAGTTGTTTTAGCTCTAGTCAACGTGTGGGTGATCGGGATGCAACCTCCTTTGTGTCATCGAAAATATCGGCTTTTGGATGTAGAAAAAATCTATGCTTGCAAACCGTGCAAGCCTCCATGCTTTTCAAAGTGTTAAGCTATGGCGGCCTTGATATTCTTCTGTTGGTCCATTTAACTTATTAATGAATCAAAATTATGTAGCTCCAAAATTCAAGTAAAAATTAATAGATAACAAATATACAGAAGTTATAAGCACATTTTATTCAATATGAGATTATTCTTGGAGTGTTACAATCTCTCCTTCCATCCCTTCTTATAATGCGAGATTCTTGTCGCACGTCATAAGCTAATCAGAATTTATCCCGAACCGTTCCATGGGTAACCCTTTCCTCATATCCATTAACTTTCTCACACTTGGATCAACTTATCTGCTGGCCCAATTAATCTGCTACCAAAATCATGTAACTCAAAAATTCGAGTAAAAATTAATGGGTATTAAGTAGACTTGAGTTATAAGCACATTACACCTTCTTTTCTATTCAATGTAAAACTATTTTTAGGGTCTTACATCAAATTAGTCCCAATTTTTCTTCAAAAATTTAGCCAGGGTTAAAGATTGTTTTTCTTTTTCTTTTTTATTTTTGAAATGACAAATTGAAGAGCTCAAGCCACCTTACAAGACCTTTGGGAGTCTCTTTTAACAATAATTTTTCTTTTTGTAATGCAACACAAACATAAAAAAAGCTAACTTCCTTATCAAACAATGATAAACAAACCTAGATCACCACCATTAAGCATAAGAATAACTTAAATCATTCAAAATTATAATTAAAAAAATAAAGCAAAAAGTAGATATTTTACTTATATAATTAAGTTCGGTCTCATGTTACTTGTGAAAAGGCAACTTGCCATCCTAAGAGGGGTTGATCGTACGAATTTCGTTTTCAAACACCAATTTTAATAACTCATATGCCTAGATTGGAGCCTTAGTCTCTCAATTAATCGGGTTAAAGATTACAAGACCAAGACCCTATTGCAAGAGACGGAGTTGTATCCTTCACATGAAAGAAAAATATCCTTTCTTGCATGCCTATCTATCATCAGATCATTCATTGCACAATCTCAAAGTATCGTGGACTCAACCAATCATATATTGCATAAATCTAAAGCAAAATGAAGAATGATTCAATGCTACATGAGTGCTATCAAATAGCAATCCTTCTATCCTTCTTTAATACAACCTTGTCCCATTGCACAGTATCACTTTGTAATTTTCTAGAACTTAACAAGTTATATGAGGCCAATTATAAATCTTTGTTCCTTTGTATTTCACAAATAACAATTAATTTTGTTCTAACATAAAATTAGCATCCGGGATGCGCATGTTAATGCTGTGATCACAGCCGTTCATTATGCTTCTCTCTCGAGTCTCCTTGCACGTTGTTTCTAAATGTTATTATTTATCACGCTCTAGATTTGGACTTTAAAATGGTCGGCCATTCCGAGCCCAACAAGAACTTGGGCCGTCCCCGGGCCGGTTCATTAATAGGTTGAACCGGGCCTGGGTGGAGAAAATCAAAACCGGTAAAAATTTCGGGTCGGGTTCGGGTTGAGGTTCCTGTAAACCCGATCCGACTCGTAACCGACATTGTTTATTAATTTAAATCTATTATTTATCTCCATTCGTGGTCTCTTTTCTTCTCTCTCTCCTAGGGTTTCGTCCCGCTCGTCTTCATCCCATTTTTCTTTTCGATCGGCGTTCATATCGATCGATCGATCGATCGGTTCTTGATTCCTTTGAAAGAAGAAGGGAGAGATGTACAACGGGATCGGGCTGCAGACCCCGCGGGGGTCGGGCACCAACGGTTACATTCAGAGCAACAGGTTCTTCGTCAAGCCCAAGCCGGCCCCCGCCAGGGCTGACGCCTCCTCCATCGGCGCCGGCGATGGCGATCACCCGGGGGGCGCAGTCCGGAAGCCCAACAAGGACATCCTCGAGCACGACCGCAAGCGCCAGATCCAGCTCCGCCTCCTCGTCCTCCAGGAAACCCTAGCCGACCAGGGCTACACGGAGGCCGAGATCGCTGAGAAGCTCCAGGAAACCCAGAAGACCCTCGAGGCCGAAGCGGCCGCCGCCGCTGATGATCGTCGCTCTGCTCCTCCTCTCCCCAGCAAGAGGTTTTGATCCCTATCCTCTTTGTGTCTGGTGCTTTCTTGTTTGTATTGTCGTCTTTCACTGTTCATGAAATTTTGTCTTGGGAGGTTGTATCTCTGGTTCACTAATCTTGGGTTGTTTTATTGGTTTGCACTCCATTTTCGCTTAGAAAACAAGGAAAAGGGATCTTGATTTGGTCTCTGTCTCTCTTTTTTTCCTCAGTTTAATGGATGTTGACAATTATTCAGTGATAGCAATCCGAGTTCTTGTTTCAGAACAGTATATCGCCATGTCCATGCCCTTAAAATATGTTGGAAGTCTATATCATCATCTTGTTTGAGGTTTTGGTAGACACTGACAAACCTTAATCTGGCTAATTTTGGTTGCATATACAAAAACTTGGTAGAAGTGAATCTGATCATCCTTATCTGTTTTAAATAAAAATAATCCTAGCTCACGATTTGTTTCATATTATAATTATATTCACGTTGTTGACATAGGTTAAATATCTCTACAATCAGCAGGATGAGTTGCTTATGGGACTGACGTGTCACAGTTTAGTTCATTTGGTACATGCTTATGATAGATGGACTGTAATGAAGGTAAACACGTCAAATATTTTTGTTCAAGGGATATGATAACAATGTCTGTGGGTGATTGTTCGATCATCCAGAGGGATCATGTTCTTCATCCCGTTTCATATATATAGTTGCAAAAGGGTTGTGCTCTTGCGCATGCCTACACACACAGAAAGAGAGAGATAGCTATTAACCAAAATTGGATGGGTGGGAATAGTGAAAACCTATTCTTAACTGCTGGTAGTGGTGGTTAAAGATTATCAATACCTAGTTGAGCAAGTGGAATTTAGACTACATGATTGGAAGGCCAAGTTGTTTGTGGACATTGGTTGAGTTATTTAAATGAAGCTGTATTTCAGTTCATGCATAGCTATGTGCTAACGTCATCTGAGTATCGTACATCCCTGAGTACCATGAGGATGGGAAAAGAATGAGAGGTTTTCTATGAGTACTATGAGTGATCAATTTTATTATGGTTAGAGCATGTGGGGGCCAAGTGTTTGGCTTAGTGTCACGAAGTTTGGGCATTTGAATCTAGAGTTGTATTGGGATGCATTATGACCAATGCATTGACAAAACCTTATGGATGACAAGGATGCTAAGTGCTATTGTGAAGGAATTAGTTTGAGAGTGAAAATACGGCAAATAAAAACATTCAATGAGGGTCTGAGTCCTTGGAGAGGCATTATGAAGGTCCTGAGAAGCTTGAAGGTGTCTTATTGGTGAAGGCAATAATACCAGCTTGCTGGATGACATTGATGTTGGATACTCTTATCTGCCTCTTATGCACCAGGAGTCATGTCTTTGGTTAACCTTTGGAAAGGATATTAGCTGGTGATTGGGCATCTTACTTGTGTGAATTAAGTGTTACAAAATTTTTGTTCATTAGATGTGATCAGAATTATGAAAAAGGCTCTTTAGAGAAGGCTTAGAGATAGGGGTGACCATAATTTCGATTAAATCAAAGAATCGAACCGAACCAATGCAATTCGGTCAATTTGGTTCTTTTTTTTTTTTTCACAATTTGGCTTGGCTACTTTTTTTTAAAAAAATGGTTATTCGATTTCGATTTGGTTTTTTCGGAATAAAAACCAAAAAAACCAAAAAATTGATTTCCTTGTATACCCTACTCATCAGCCTAGACCAGGCCTTAATTTTAACTTAACTAAAGACCAAAACATAAATAAGTTATTAGTTAATTGTAAACCCAGGTCCGTATGACTATTGCCTTTTCAAGTGATAGTGGAACAAGATTGTCCATCATCAGCCTAAAAGCTGAATTTTTCAGCCTAAAAGCTGAATTTTTCAGCTTAAAAGAATAATTTTGGATGTCTACAACTTGTATTAATTAAAGCTACACAAGTTTATGATATTCTATAGTAATGATTTTGATCCATACAATGATTTTAAAATGTCTTTTGACTCATGAAATGATGAAGCAACTTTCTCATTGAGGTTAATTCTGTGGTAGGGTTGACTTAACTCTATTAACTTTTTAGTCCATAATTCTAGTCCATAATGGATCATACTAGTAAGATATCGGTATTAGTAGAGTCCATATGAGTATCATATTGGCACATGTATGATACCTTCATTTGTGCTGTCTTGGCACATGTTGGCATGCTGTATGTTGGTATGGAAGTGTACTGTACCAGTTCTAAACATGCCAGCAAGGTACTAGTGTGAGCATATATGCTGGGGCATCTCCCACTCTGACAAGGGCTTCTTGGGAAATGGAACTGAGAAACTGGTGCAAAGCGCATTTTATCAAATGCGAAATCCAGGATTCGCACATTGTATTCCATGAAAATGAGAACTCATACAAGGGGCATGTTGGAAAAGCTTTTCCTATACTGTTACAAACCAGAATTGAGGGAAAGAGAGCTAAAGTAGACTTGATAAAAGCACCCCCTATAATATTATTTTGTGTCGCTTTTCTTATGTGGAGCATGTAGAGAGTGTTTATATGGAAGTTACTTTACCAATCTCCATATAAAATTGTAAATATGAATTTCACCACAATGTACTCTGCACAAGAAACCTACAGGGAACTGATACATATATTGGAATCTTCATGGTTCCCTATAATCTCATAGTTTTTTTTTCATGTACTTCATACTTTTGCTGCCTATATTAACATAGCGTTTCATTTCTGAAGTGATTTTTTTTTCTTATTGCCATTTTCTGTTTGTTGCTTTCGTATTATTTCCCACATCATATTCTCATGTTGGTATCACTATTGGTGTGTGTACTGGTACTTAGTGCTGCAGAAAAGTGCACAAAGTATGGAAAGATAATGTGTCATAAGTATGTTCTAACTATGCTTTGTTTATTGCATGCTTCAAGGATCTGGATGTTTATGTAGGCCCTGAGTTCTTTTAAAGCTTCTGTTTCAGTAGTTGCTTCAAAATGTTCCTTAAGGGAAAGAGAGGGTGGAGAACCAAAAATTTCTATTTGGACATTGCATTGTGTGTGTTACCTATATTCTACGGTTTAATTAATTTTACTTATGGTGCTATAATGTTTTAGGTTTGCGGATACACAGACCCATCATGTTGCTGCACGTAAAGAGAAACAACTTGAAACTTTGAGAGCAGCTTTTAAGATAGAAGAGAGGAAGAAACCATCTGAACATGAACAACAGGAAGAAAATCAGCAAGAAAAAGAAAGTGACCTAGAGCCTGGGGAACTTGTTGATGAGAAATATCAAGAGCATAAAAGAAATCCAAAGGACTCTGACAGGCAACAGGAAAAATATGATGACGGACATGTGGATGGTAAGAGGAAAAAACAGATGGTGGAAAAATCCAGAAGTAAGAAAGATCTAAAGGACATAAAAGAGCAGGAAAAGAACAACAATGAAAGCAAGAGGTCTACAGGTAATGAGCCAAAGCACCATGATAAAGATATCAGAAAGGGAAAATACGAGGATAGTTCTGACAGTGATAGCAGTAGAAGTGCTGATTTGAGAAGGAAGAAACATGAGAGAAGTGCGCACAGACATGATTCTGAAGATGATTCTGATGTCCGGAGCAAGAAGAAACATGGGAAAAGTGCACGCAGACATGATTCTGAAGGTGATTCTAATGTCCGGTGCAGCAAGAACAGAAAAAGGGGGTTTGAAAAGCAAGGAAAGAAGATGGAAAATCAGGAAACTGATGATTCAGATTCTGGTAGTGACTCTGACAAGGAGAATGCCAAAAGAGAACCAGAGAAATATGTCAAGAAACATACGAGGCATGATAGTGATTCAGATTCAGATAGAAATGGTAGGGACAAGAAAAAAAATGCTGGGAGGCAATGGACAAAAAATCAGAGGCATGACTCTTACGGTTCAGAACCAGAAACTGATGATGAAGATAAAAGCAGAAAGCAAGTGGAGAAATATCGCAGACCCAGCAGAAGACATGAGAGCAGTGACTCTGAATCTGATGATGAAAGGAAAACTTCCATCAATTATAGGAAACATGGTAAAAGCAACAGAAGGCATGATTCCAAAGATTCAGAATATGACACTGGTGGTGAAAAGAAAAGGAGAGCAGAGAGGATGGAGAAACATGGTGAATCCATTAAAAGGCGCAAGATCAATGACTCTGATGCTGACAGTGAGAAGATAAATGCCATCAATCTCAAGAAACATGAAAAACACAGAAGACATGATTCTGAGGATTCAGAGCATGATACTGATGATGGAAAGAATGTAAAACAGGGCCTGGAGAGTAGCAAACTGAGCAAAAGGCATATGAACTATGATTTTGACTCTGATAGTGAAAAGAAAAATAAGAACAGAAAATCGAGTGCTGCTCATGAATCTCATCATCATAGATCAAGAGAGGTTGCTGAAGAGAAAACAGATAGTAATAGGAGAATGAGGAGAAGGCATGATACTGATGATGAGAGCTCTGATACTGATAGTGGTAAGGAAACTGCAGGGAATCAAGTTGCGAAATTCAATAGATCTAGAAAGAAGCAAGATTCAGTGAGTGATGATAGTGGAAGCCTGAGCTCTGACTATAGTAGTGACGCAGATTCTGATATTAGCAGTAGTCCAGAGAGGCAGGATAGGAGAAAAACAGGCAAGGATGATGATAATATGGAGAACAAGAGTATAAAGCAGCACAGATCTGCTGCAGCAGAAAAGGACTTCCATTTTAGGACAGACAGGTGGGATAATAACAAAAATTCTGGAAATGGCCGTCAAAATTTAAGTGCTAGTGTTAGAGAACACCTGGATGTCCCAAAGAAAGCTGAAAGAACTGCACGATTTGAATCAAGGCGAGATAGGAAGGATATTGATGACCATGGAAGCCAAGAAGTGAGGAAAAGGAGAGAGTTTGAACATGGTGGCCCATCTGCTAGTGTGCAAGAATCAAAGTCAAAGTATAGAAGTGTTAATTTAGTAGAAGAGGAGAGAAAGAAAGAGAGTGAGAGAAGAGGTCAGAGGAACTACTATGGAAGCCGAGAAAATCAGAAGAGGGAGGATGACCCTGTATTGCAGAAAATTGGTGATAAACGGGCATTAGAAGAATTTGTAGATGAAGATAAGTATGGTGGCAGAAGGTACAGTAGAGATGAGCAGAGATATGATTATGCTAAGAGGAGAAGATATGAAGATTCTCGGCAGCATCAAAGGTGGGATAAGTATGACCATCGCTCCACTGAAGATGCAGGCCGACGCAGGCACTGATGCATCTGTTAGTTTCCTGAAAGGGTGAGTATTATTTGCTTACACTTGCTAGAAAATTTAATGTGGTCTGACCTGAATTTCCAACCATCTCAAATAATTGCACTCTTTTGATCACAACTTATCAAATAGGAATCAGTTTTCCGTCTCATGGGAAAAAAAAAAAAAAGAAACAAAATAAGTGTAATTTTATCATGAGCACTCTGAATAGTATATCCACATATAAATACTGTCTTATCATGAGTAGAAATGTTTCTTTTTGCTTGATCGTCTTTTACACGTACAATTTAGCCACCATCTTGATATAATGTATGATCTGCAAAAAGTTACAATTCACTTGAAATTCTGGATGGAACTTATTTCACAGCATGTTAGAACAACTATATGAATTATAAAGAATATCTCCTGAGAACTATGGGATTTTATGTTGGTGTAGCTTTCTTGTATTTTCAATCCGAAGACTGAGTTGTTTAGGAGCCAGACAGCCCCATGGAACTATGGGGTTTCTATGTTCATTCTCTACAAAATTATTGTTCTAGCTGAACATCTGACTTGTAAATTTTTTTCTGGTAGGTAAGGCATGGCTTGTTGCAGAGAAGTGCTTTGTAGTGGGTATTCCCATAACGTCTTTGGTTATGTACTTAATGTTGTAGCAGCTGCAAACCTGTTCCTGGCGGCAAAAAACAATCTAAAATTTGACTAGTGTGTTCCATAATATGCTTGCACTTGCAACCGTGTTAACGGTCAACTTGATTATGGTGTTCCATAATATGCTATTACCGGCAACCATGTGATGGTCAACTTCATTATGGTGTTCCATGATGTGCTCTCAGCTGCATGATGATTTAGTCCAATTTATTTATGGCATGATGGTTATTATTAAACTGAACATATTTGAAAACATAACTTCTTCAAAACCTGGCTGGGTATCAGGCCTTGTTTAGAAGGGACTTCCCATGTTCTTTTAGGCATTCGGGGATCAATTCATCCCTTTGCTGTCTGTGGATATCCTTGTTGTCTCTGGAGGCTTCCCATCTTTAGAGCTTCGTGCTTTGTGATTTTTAGTATTCTAGCTCTGCAGAATGTATTTATATGAGGATGTAAATCGCTATTTTTAACCAAAAAAAAAAAAAAAAAAAACCTTTTATGGTTTTAATAACATCTATGATTTTTTAGGAGATATCAGAATTTTTTCATGATCCAAACCATTTTGCAGTGCCAACAATGCCATGTGGTTTTGTAAGAAAGCAGCGATGGACAAGCAAAAGCTAAGACTGATTAGTTTGTTGTGGTGGACCAAGGGTACAAGCTTTTGGTTGGGGGGGGAGGCGCTTTTTCCATGAAAGATCATTGGAAAAAGAACGATATTATAAGGAAGGGGATAAATCCATGTCAACTAAAAATAATATGAATTAGGTTGTATTATTTATTATAGATAATTAATCTTCAATTATATTTGCCTTGTGGCCAAACCCTAGAGGCTAAGGTAAGGGCTAGTATATGTTTTCAGTTAACCCCATATATTGTTTTAGTTGGATCGCTTTAGTTAACTAGAATGCTGCTTAGAATAAATATCAATAATTGCTTCATTGTTATATTGGTGCAGGTCTTCCATGTTTAGATTGTTTGGAAGGGGGATGTTCTTGTGGATTATCTTATAGCTTTGCCTGATGCCATGACGCATGGAAGATCATTGGTGTGAGGTTGGACGGAAGCTAAATCGTATTAATGAAGCTAATACTCAGGGCCTATTGGATGTTTGATTTTCTTGGACATTAATAATGTGAGGAGGAGTTTTAAGGTTTGTACCCCAATGGTTTTAGTTTCTATCGCTGGTCATGCAGCAGCGTCCAATAGCCATATGGTTTTGACCGAGGAATGTGCTTCGAGCCATGTGGATTACCGTCTCAGGGCATGATGAGGGTAGCTATCATAGAAAGACCACGTTCATGGAAGTATAGAAAGACCACGTTCATGTTAGTGAGATCCATGAACAAGCCTGCAGTACCTAAGCCTGTCTGCTCGAGGAAGGCAGTTGTCAGCATCGGTGCTTCTCTATCATTAGAATAAGTCTTGAATTCGATCTCGTGGGTAAAATCAATCGTTAGAAAAACAGTGTCCGCTATCGACAGTCACTGTGCTCCAGGTTTGTGAGAGTTCAGAAGTTTTGTATCATCAGAAGATGGCCTGTAGAGGAGATATCAACTAATATTATAGGATCAAAATCTTAACAGTAACTCTGACAATCATAAAATGGAATCTGATTTGAATACTTACTGATTTATAATTAGTGTTAAATAGTAATACCTTGATTAGAAAATCGAGGTTGATTTTTTGATATCAACTGATAAATTGGTACATGATGATTTATACCAGCCAATATAAAACGAATTAAAATATAATTTAAATCATGTTGGTAACAGTCCATGATTCTTGGTATGCTAATACATTTCGGTATACTAATACATTTCAGCTCAAAAAAACATGGCATGATATGCATCTCATGCGTTAGATAGGCTTGAGCTGAATCTCAATATTATATTAGATGCGTCAGATAGGCTTGAGCTGAATCTCAATATTATACTAATACATTACTGTGAGATAAATCTCAATATTATACTAATACAACATTACTGTGAGATAAAAATTTGAGCTGAGCTGTGCTAACTCACTCCTAACAAAATGTTGATCTGGTTGGAATGGCAAACGGCTGTGACCGCAGAAATCCTGCCCTTCTGGTTGGAATGGTAAACGGCTGTGACCGCAGAAATCCTGCCCTTATACAAATAGAAGGCGAAATCTGTCAACTGCACGCACACGCATCAACTGATCGCTTGGTACAAACCAGCAGATAAACACAAACAGTCCACTAGAGTAATTATGAATTAGTGTTTCATGTTAGATAAGATTATGCTTTGAGTTATGATTCTTTCTCCAAAGTCATTGGCTGCTGACATTTTCTGGGCTTGTGGTTGTGAATCCATGCTGCAGCCATACATAAATTACAAGCATCCAACAGACAAACGTTAGAAAACACGGCACCTGAAACAGACACTGCAATGTAAGAAAAAAAAAAACACAACAAAGTTCATTCATAAAATATGAGGAAATGATGCTATAAGCAGTTTACTTATTTCACAGTGACGAAGAATCACTTAGTCCGCGGCCACTGGTTTCAAAAGGAAAGAAACACACAGCTATTCCTGAAAGCAATATTACAAGTTCAAATAAAATAATCGCCAACGTCTGATGGCAGGCATGTACCATACTAACTGCCACAAGTGGGCATATAATCCCACCGATTCTTCCCACCGAACTTGCGGTTCCTATGCCAGTTGTCCTGACTGAGGTCGGGTATATCTGATAAAGAAAAAAGTGATAAAGCCAATTCAAATCATGCAAAAATGTCTTGTATCTAGAATAATGCATATGACACGTGATCACAGCACCTATAAGACAGACAGACCCAGTTGGAGAAGCTTTATGAAACTTATGAACTCTCATGATCAACCAAGAGTTGAGCAACTAAAATTTTTTTTGGCACAATATTCATCTCAATAAAGGAGTAGACGCTTCTACTGATCTATTAGCAAGATGGAAGAAAAAGGTAAAAATCAAGAATTACTGGAGTTAGATGATGAATACCAAGGAGCTGCGGCTAATGATGTTCTCATTTTCACTTGGCTGGAAAAAATAAGGGTTGCTTGGGGGTGACATAATGGAAATCAAATCATGCTGAGTGCCCAAAAATGGGCTGGTGTCATATAAAAGAAGCAGAATATGAAATTTGGATTTAATTCTTGGAAGAGTAAAAGGATTTAAATTTCTGATTTAATTCTTGGAAGAGTAAAAGGATTTAATCATGGGCATTAAATATCATCCAGATCATCACAAAAAACTGTGTTTGTTCCATGAATCATGGATTGTGAGAATCAAATATCACAAAGCAATGTTTTTAGCTTACAGCACTACAAAAACTTAGAATGTTGCTTAACATGTGGACATCCATTTGGAGCCTGCACAAAATGACAAAATGTGTTGTATGATGTTGAGTAATGGTACTGAATAGCATAATAGATATGAAACATTATCACGAGTTAAATAAGATGCACTTGATGATACTCTACCAAGTCCCGTTTTTTAGGCCACACCAAAGAAGCTGTATTTTTGTTAACATTTATGTTTCATGAAGCAATTGAATTGCCCGGCTTATCAAAATAAACTTCTCTTAACAAGCATAAGTGCAGTATCTATGGGTCCAGTCATGCAGTTCATCTTTGTGTGGGACAACCACCACATCATGACAAGCTTCTTCAAGTACATGTTTGTGTCATAAGAAACAATGAAATAAGATACCTGAATTCCTGATACTAACCTCTGGAGCATAGACATACACAACAGTGAAGCTCCCTGAGATGCAGATTCGAGCACCAAATAGAAGGGCTGTTGTTAATGCTTCTGTCTGATGAAATGCCAGTGGGAATAGAAAAATGCAACTTATAAAAAGCATGGCGGACATTGAAAGCTTGCGACCAATCCTATCTACAACTGCAGCTGATATAACAAGTCCAGGAATCTCTGAAAAAATAAAAGGAAAAGAAAGAAACCTTTCAGACAGATAAGCGAGCAGGCATATTTAAAATATATATAACAGAAAAAGAGTATAGTATAAGCTGGAACAAATCGTACCAGCGAAGCTAGCAATAAATACATCTTTGTAGAGGCTGGCATTATTTGATTGGCTTGACTGCATATTATTTGACATGCATATCCTATTTCCATTACTTAGCTCAGAAGTCAGCAACACAATGCCATAATATGAAAATGCACTCCCAAAGAAAACCATCCAAAGAAGAAGAGTTGATCTGATTAGTTTGGGTGATAGAAGCCTCAAGAAAGCACTGACACCACCTATTCTAGAATCCATATACTCCTCATTGGAGTTCTGCTTCCTAACTATAACTAATTTTGTGGCTTCAGAAGGATTGGGATTTTCATCAAGCTCAAAGCCAGAATGATTCAGTTTTTCATCAAGCTCAATTTTGTGATCAGAAATAAGCATGCCAGAAGGAAGTGACACATGGTTCAGCATGGCCACCTTCTCCAAGACATGCATTGCATCAACCGTTCGGCCTTTCATGCAGAGATACCTTGGTGACTCAGGTGTGACAACATAAAATGCAAGCAGAAGAAATGATGGTAAAGAAGACAATGCTAGCAACCACCTCCAGCCAAATTTTGGCATGACAGCCTGCAAATTAAAAAACACAACAGTTATTCATCTTGATGTGGTAACATAAGTTCTAGCTTGAAACAGCAACCTTGATGTTGTACAACTATGAATAATTTGAACATTTAAAACAAAATAACTTCAAATCTCTCATATGGCAGGATTTTCAACATTGGAAAGTAACCACCAAACAACACAAATGCTACATGTGGTAGAGAAAACTCATCTTACCAAATCTGATAAATGTAAATACAAATTGCATATTCATAATGCATTCAAAAAGATTAAGGAAAAATTCAGACTAAACTTAATTATGTTGCTTGAAAAAAGAATGCAATCAAGTTTTGATAACTAAACCTAAATGATGCTGTTGAGACACTTAGCAGAAAAGGTTTGGAAAAGAGTATACATTGAGTGCAAAATCTAATTCACATCCTATGTCATTCATGCACAAGTGTATATGATGTAAGAATTGCAAATCCATACAGGCCTCAACATTCTCTCCCATAACAGTAAAAGAATGTGCTTACGGCATAAATTAAATTGCAAGGGAGTGTAGTAAGAGAAAATTGAAGTACAAAGAAAATTTGGCAATACCCAAGCAAGTGAGGCCTCCAAAATTGTGCCAACTGTCCAAAAGGCTTGAAAAACGACCATCCAAAAGCCTCTATTCGGAGCGGGAACAAACTCCAGAAACCAAGAACAAAGCACTGGACCACCGCCCAATCCAATACCAACCATAAATCGTAGAATAATCAATGATAAATAATTGGGAGCAAACGAACTGAGAAAACCAGCTCCGGAGGTTACCAAAGCTGTAAAGAGGAACCCCCTCCTGAAAAAGGTTAAAAAGTGAGAGAGATCCAAAATTATCAGAAGCATGATACATTTGCAGTTCTGTGAAATAGCAAAAAAAGCATTAATAAATTGATTACGTTTTGATTTTAGGGTTTCCTTTTTCACTATATGGCTATAAAAGTACCATTTGGTTTCTAAATTTATAATAAATGTGCAGACTGAATTTATCAGGCTTCGATTTACAGAAAAAATAATAGAGTAGAGCTTTTCTTCACTGTTGTAACTGCAACAATTTGACATAATTGAACATCTAAATTGCGCAATGCAGTAATCCTTAAGCAAGCATCATATTACTAGAGCTAAAGAAATAAATCCAGAAATTATTTGCACACTTCAGCTTGGCCTAATTTTGACTTCTTTTACAATAATCTTTTTTTATTCAGAAATGTTGAACCTATCTGATGTAGTGGGAAAAGATATACAATTGTACATATAACATAAACCGACATATTACAACATGGACATCTGGAAATTGTTGCAGTTAATTTTATTTTGATTGCATGCCAAAATCGATGATTTGTGAAACATTCTAATTCATGCAATAAGTGGATGCACAAAAATTCATGTCTTAATCTATGCACAAGATTAGCAAACCACACTGGGTAAATAATATAAGATAAAAAGAAAACGCTGCTGAGGAAATTTTAAATGTCAATGATAGAGAAATGGATACCAGAGAAACACATATATGGAGAGTCAACAAAGATTCCATTCAAAAAATTTTAGTAACAATACTTATGAAAAGACACAAAAAGAGTACACCATTTTGGATTCAATGGAATCAAGGTTTCAAATGCCTAGTACATCCTAGTCCACACCTGTACCAGCCTGGTACAACTACACCCTTTAGGACCAGTGCATACCTAAATATGGCATGTTATCTGATTAGTGTTGTGTTGGCACCAAGAGTTTACCATGCATTAATATGATATTGTATCATACTAATTTGTGCTATACCATTAAGGTACCGATACAAATATTGGTATCAATTTTCAACTCTTGGATGGAATATAGATATAGGTACCAAATATCAAGTTGAAACTGGGTCAATTATATCAAGGGGTTGCTAGCTAAGAATCTAAAAATAAGAAAAGTTCAAATTATTGGACAAAAATAATTGTGGTGCCAATTTATAAAGTAAAGATAATGCACATATCATACAAACTAAAATGGAGTAAAATCTAAAAGGCACACTAAGAAAGTATCGTAAAAGTTGGGACAAAAAGTGTAGAAAGAAAAAGAACAAGATGTGATAGAAAAGGGTGCATAAAATAATGCCTTTTAGAATGAATAGATTTATGCTTCCTTCTTGAGACAAAAGTAAATAATAAGAGGGGAAAAAGAGCTGTGTGCACGATCTTTATAAGGTTGGATGAAGTATGTGATAGAGTGCCATGAAAGATAATTTGGTAAGTAATATTTTAGCAATATGAGAATGAACACCAACCATGTTTTATTGAGGTAATGAAAGGCCGTACAAAAGAAGGCAGGAGAGTAAAGCTGCCTGCTAGAAAGAAAGGAGAAACCAAATCAACAAGCTAAGGAATATGGTCCCCCAAGCTGGACTTTAACATTTGATAATTCGGATAGCAAATTATTGCTGTTTCTTATAAAATGTTAAAGCACACCATCTATATTTTAAATGATAAGAAATAGGTAATGAAAAATCAGGGGACTCCTAACTTATCTCCAATAATGAGGATCTTAAATCAAACTTCTTTGAAAAAAATGCATCATGTCAAAAATACATGACATCAAAATTCTCACTGAAACAATTAAATCCATTAGACCAAAGCCACTCACCAAGTAATAACACATTCATCTTTTCTTTGGCTTACATGCTTCAATTAGTGGCAATAGGCTTTCTATTTCCTCAAAGAACCATTAATAGTGTTTTTTTTATTTTTATTTTTTTTTGCGAGGGGTTGGGGGTGTAACAATGGAACTCAAAAGACCTATGCTGTGATTCTAGGATTTTGCAGTGTTCACATGGCCACACCTTTAGTTACCATAAGAGCAACGTGGTTGGATATAGAAACAAGGAGACAAGATTGTTCTTGGCTTTCCTATAATGGTGGATTATAGAAACCAAGGATTTAAAGGATATGGATTAGTTTAACTACCAGCTCACTAGCCCTTGGAATTGAAACTTGAAAGTAATTAACTGCTGCTCTCAACCACCAAGTGTCAATGAATATATTTAGGAACTATGTGCCCAGAACCTGACAAAACTCTGCAATTTTTTTTCTAGGGAATAAGACCTCAGAAAGAGGGCTTGAATATCTGTCTACAAAGCCCTTCCGTAGGACTACTCAGGGCATCCATTATTTCAATACTAACTCTATTCAAAAAGACAAATGACCATCCAAGTCCTTCAAAACCATACTACATTTCTGTCTAGAATAGTGCTTGGCTCAGCATGCATGTCCCTTAGAGTGGAGCAAAGGAAAGTTGACCATAGGTTGGACACCCATTTTAGCATTGCGCAGAGAATATTTTGCTCCATTCACTAGAAGTAAGAATTTTGCTAATACATGAGTGCAAAATTGTGTCTCAAATTTAATGAAACTACACAGATGGCTATGCATTGTTTCCCAGTCATCTATTCAATGGTTGGAACTCTCAGTCACATGCTTCCCCACAATCAAGATAGCATCTAATAAATGTCAAACTACTAGCAGTGCATAACAAGATTCCTAATCTCCTTCGATTCCATATGAAACATTTGCCTATAATTTTCATTCCATGGAGCAAAACATAAAAGACAAATGTAAAACAACATTAAATAACAGTCTTCAGAATCTCCAAGATTAGATATCTAAATGTTGATTGAAACACTTCCTTTACCATGGTTAGTACAAATAAAGTATAATTATGTTTAACAAAAGTTGAACTCTCTTGTCAGCTAGTACTGTTTAGCAACATTTTGGGTTTCCAGGGAACATAAAGTCCGGCTAGGATTTCATGTATTTTAGTCAACTCTAAAACCCCTATTTCTTTTTCGCTTAGGACTTATTTAACCTTCTGTAGAGGACCAAAAAAAAAAAAATCACCTTCTTTAACATAAGAGTCCTTCCAGGATCAAAGTCTAAGTTTATGAATAGAAGACATGATGCTAACCATGACAGGAAATATGTCGACCAACTTCAGCTACAACATTGAGTCACAGACATCTAGAGTCAGTAGGATGTTATTCTTGAGTCTTTATGTGTCCTACACAGCCCCATTTTTTCTGACCTGATATGTTTTTTAATAAATTTTAGAGTGTCTGTGTCTCCTACACACACCCCTTTTTCTGACCTGATTCTTTTCTTCTTTTTTTTTTTTTTTTGGGTACGATACCCTTTTGGACTCAAATCACCTAAATTTGCTAGTCTATCATTGGCTAGCATGGTGAGGACCTCTGTAAGTCATGGTTGTGTGACTTTAAATTCAATTAGGAAGAATCATAACTTTTTGCAAACTAATTTATAGCCTTTTTATCTCACTCTTTACTTAAAATTTGGTATTCGTAGTGGACCCTGATATCATGACAGTGGAATCAAGCTCCCCAGTAAGCCAAAAATAGTTGTGCTTCCCCAGCAGTAGAAGGAGAAAAAACGACCAAATGCTGACTAAAAGAAAATATTGATCGCATTGTAAATTGATAGGTGAGAGACTTAAATCTTGGACATTTGGGTGCCAATAAGAATGGTGGTCATTGGCATCAAGCCCCACCTCTCCATCATGGCCCTCTGCTAGAAGACTCTAGTGATATAGGATATTAAATGTAAATTTCACAAGAACATTCAAGTAACAGAGCCAAAACAGAAGAGACACCGAGACTGCAATATTAAACTAGACATTCCCAAGGTGCTACTCAGGTGGTACACCAACTTTACCAATGAATGGAAGAGAAGAATATTATGCTTGCTGCCACTTCAAGAAAAAAAAAGCTTCCACACGGTGCGAGTACAACTGCAATGTTTATGTCAGAGCAAGAAAGAATCTTGCATAATCAGGAAATTAAATTGCAACATCTAATTTATCAGTATTAGGGAAAAAATCAAATTAACTGATCACATGTTCAACAGATTTTGTTACCAAAGTTTGACCAAAAAAACAAAGCATCTCACTTTGCTTGATTTATTTGAGTGCAATGAGCCTTTGCAAGCACTCACAGCATTGGTATGAATGCTAATAATCCATAATTTGACATCTATCATTGCAACATCTAATTATAATTGGAGACATAGACTATAATGTGATTGCTGTAGCATAAATTTCTGTGAAGTTTCTAATTATGTGGTCTTATTTAGTACTGAAGGAAAAAGAAGTGCATTCAGCATGACACCGAAGATCAATATGTCCTTTAAGACCAAACATGATTCGAATGCAGAGCAAAGAGGTGGAGAGAAGGACCTGCCTCCGACCATAGTTGTCCGAAACTACGCCCCAAGAATAAGCTCCCACCAACATGCCGGCGAAAACAACACTAGTTATCAGGCTTTCCTGGTGGGAAGAAAGCTTCCACTCCGACTGAACCGCTGGACCCACAAATGAAAGAAGCATCATCTCCATGGCTTCTGAAATCCATCCCATCCCAGAATAGGCCAGCACAAGAGCTTGGAACTTCCCAAACCCCAGGGACAGCAGTGCCTCGTCCACGGTATATGTAGATGCCCCATCTCCCATCTGCAAAACCCAGCCAACAAATAAACATACATAACATTGCTCGATTTCCTCTTCCTTCTTTTCCCTTTTTTTTTTTTCCCACCACACAAACAGACTACCAAAAAAAAAAATAAAAAAATAAAAAAATTCGGGACAACAATTCACAACAAAAGCAGCCATAAGAACTTGGAATGCTAACGATTGCTTTCCGTGGTCTCAGTTATCGAATGACAAATTGCTTCGCGCTCTGTTGCGCGACACAAGATGATAAACGAAGAAGGCGACAAATGTCAAGATGGACGATATCGACAAGAAATGGATCTGGGGAAATTTTACAGACAGATGATGCAAACAATCTTATAAATAAACCACCAATACACCTCTCGCTGAAGAAGAGATTATCCAAAAGCCTGGTTAATTTGGTGAACATTTTCAGAATGAGGAGAAAAAAAAAACCTTAAATTAAAGGAGTAAAAAAGTGGCATCATATAAAAAAAAAAAGGAAAAAGGAATTCGTTCGAATTGATTGGTACTCACGGATGAAGCAGCGAAGAGGGCCAGCTCTTGATGATTTCGATCGAATGAATCTTAGCCCAGACTAAACCAAGATGACGCAAAGGCGAAGGAACGGGAGGGGGGAGGAGTCAAGAAGGGAGAAGAGACATGGGAGGCAGGCGAGCGTTCGACCGTCCCAAAAAGTCAAATTAATACCTCGCCCGTTACGACCGGATCCCTCGGCGCAGGAGAGAATTCTCTCGCTTTGTCCAAGGAGAGCCGACGGCGGTTGGTCTCGGACCACAACCTAATGGACCGGACGAGCCCATTCTTTCGCGCCGCCTACGTGCAAGCGCGCACCGCACCGTTCACCATCCATACCATCATGCCCTCGTGACCCATTGCTGGAACCTGGCACCAAGTATTTCGATTCGAGATGTGAATAGTGATGAGGATTATCGTCCATCGGGTGACGCTTAGCATGCTTTAAATTCAATCCAGTGGAGCGTGGAAATTTTGCAGGCTTACGCCTGATGGGGCCATGTTTGACAGGTAGGATGTCACCAATATAATTTATTTTTCCCTGTTCTTAGCCGATATCACACGCTGTTGCTTCTTCAATATAGAATGCGTCACGCCAAATCAATGTTGAAGGCTCGTAGGAAGAGGATGTTTATGAGCTATTTAATGCGTCCATCTAATCATGTGCAAACTTCATCCTTTTATTCTTCGTTTTCATCAGTTATGTAATACCCAAAAATAATCTTATAAATAAAAAAAAATTATGGCATGCTTATATCGTCAATTAACTTTCATTGTCATAGGAGCTACTAAATTTTTCAAGGATAATTTTTATATGAAATTCAAAAACCGCAAGATTTTTCAAGAATTAAGAAGAAGCTATTGTCCATCCTCTATTCTATGTGGATCCGCACCCTATCCTATGTGGATCCGTACCCAATGCATAGGAAGAATTTTGCATCGTCATAACTTACTTTCATGTTTTTTTTTTTTGTATTTTTGGCTAAAAACTTGCACTAATGTTTTATAATCATAAATGATTCAAGCGAAAGTAATAAGATTATCACACTTAATTGTATCCCAATGGTATACATAGCAATAATTCAAATCATCGTCATCTTTAAAATTATTGTCTAACCTAAAGATCTTACATCCAATCTTAAAGTTGAGTATATAAGATATTTGATATTATTTTCATATTAATATAATATTATATTATATCATTATAATACATAATAATTTGATATTATAATATAATATGATAATATATTGTTATATTACTATACCATAACATTACTATTATATCATAATGTAATATTATAAAAATAAAAATATTATAATAATAAATTATCATGATAAATTGTAAAATATATGAAGTATAGTTTTGATATTTTATGATCAATAATCTTCTATTTTTATGCTATATCAAATGGTTTAATCATAAATATTCAAAAAAAAATTATTCATCGGACATAATATATCAAATGCAATGACTTTATATCCCAAGAATAAGGATACTATAGGATAACTCATGATCTAAAGTCATTAGGGCGATCCTATTTCGACTAAGAAACACCCATTAAGTTCAGTCCGGTTAACCTCGTATCCCTAGGGCTGCAAGCCTTAAGAATTTCAGCTTCCTGGAGGCAAGTCCGGTGCTCAGGCTTAGTGGCTGAACTCGAGCGCGTTAAAGGGAGGCCAACGGTGTCTCAGGGAAAACTACAGTTCCATTTTATTTTTATTAAACATCATCAGTAACAGCGTTTTCAGTGGGTTTGCTGACCACTGCCATCGATGCCAAACGGTGTTAATTTTTTTTTAAAAGAAAAAAAAGAAAAGAAAAGAAAAGGCAACATCTTTTTTAGTTAAAACCTCGCTGGCTCAGTACCATGCGAGCTGTCAAGCATCTAAAAACTTATTACCAAGCGCTTACAATTTATTACAAGATATACCATGCGTGACATATTTTGTGCTGGACTGAGGCCAGCATCCTAGTCTAAAACTGAGCCCAGGCTCAGTGAAAATCTTTCAAGGCCCGGCCCAGCCCGGTCAGCACTTTTTACAAAACCAATTAATGGAATATATTAATCTATGACTTATATTTTATTTTTTAAAATTATTATAATACAGAAAGTAATTCGTACTAGGCTGTACTTAAATCTTGATGCAAATCTAATATATATATATATATATATATTCGGTTCAGGCCGGTTCTATTTTTATTAAACTTAAGTCGACCTGTAAAATTGAACAAACCTACAATAAAATGTCCTGATTCGGGCCGGGCCGGCTAGCCCATACCCATTCCTAGTCCAGTCCAAAGACACCATCAAAAAACACCTTGAAATTAAAGCAGGTTTCGAATCTTGGCGTAGCCCTGCAAACAAACCCAAGGCAGCTGGGCCGAAGCATGATTAAAACATGACCCATATTTTTAGTCGTTTTGGTCGTCATTTTCTACTCCGGTCCAACCCATTGGCCGATCACCGACAATTTGTTAGACCTTTTTGAGATCATTAAATTTGGACCATTAAAAGTACCCAATGAACGAGGCTGGGAAGTTTGAACGCTCTTTAGAAAAGGGTTTGCGAAGTTTGAACGAGGCTTGTTCGCCAATTCGTCAGTTGGTTCGGGTGCAATGCTTTGGGTCGTTTCCAAGGCCAATAACGGGCCCAGCTTAGGCCGGCGGCTTGGACCAGTCCTTGGTCGTCTTCTCAGGACCGGCGCTGGTCCAGCAGGCTCAAAAGCTTGCAGGTCTTGGCACGAGTTCGGATTAGCGTTCAAGGGTCGAACAAATGAGAAGAGCGATGGTAACGTGAAACATTCAGTGCGTTTTAGACTATTAACAGGATTTTAAGTTTTATGAACCAGCAGAGATTTTGTCTTTAAGAATTTTTGAGGATCATATATGTAAAATTTTAAAACACCAAATAGTCATGAAATTAAATTCATTATTTCAATTTTGATTTATGTAAGAGCTGTAGATAATGCTTGAATCAAGAGAAACACTTATTAGAAATGCCAAAGTTAGATTCTTCTCTTCTTGCTCCTCTAATAGGTAGTATTTTCGATAGAAAAAATCGATCGCAGATATGATGAGAGGAAACAACCTAATATATTTATAATAAAATCCTAATAGGCTTTTCTATCATGAGTCATTGTTGAGCTTCAGGTTTAAACAAACTATCAATCATATCATTCAATAGAGATGCACTTAAGCCCAAACTATATAATTATATATATCAATAGTGAGTGAGCTTATTCCACTTACATTATTGAAACAAATTTGTTCAATTAATTTTGTAAATTAAAAATTACTAACGATTAATGATCGCTCATAACAAAAAATTTTCCATAAAATCTATCCCACCCATGTCCTCTCAATTAAACCATACTAGGAAAGGACTTCAAATTTGTTTTCTCCTATGTATGTCAATTAATTATATTATTATAGAATGGACTTAAATGACGATACTAATAGACACTTATGCTATGTCAGCATGCATGCTGTACGCATGTGTTAACATTTAATAGCAGTAACAAAAAATTTAGGTTGCGCTTAGATTTTAAGAACTTATTTTGTTCCTATTTTTTTACTTTCATTTTCTAAAAATAATCCATCTTTTTTTTAGTTTCTATTCTCTAAAAAATATATTTGATAAATAAAAATAAAAATTATTTCTTTATTTTCATTATAAATGATTTCTTAAAAATAATAAGCAAAATAAAATTAAAGAAAATATCACTAACTCCTAAATAATTTTAAGTTTCCTAATCTTTGTTTTCTAATTTTCTCCTTTTTTTTATAAAAAAAGCACATCTTAAAATTATCTTCAATTATCTTCTATTTTAGAGCTATATTTTTCAAAATTTTATTTTTATTTTCATCCATCAAATATATTTTTATGCATATTATTTTTATTTTTTTAATAAAAATTAAAATAAAAAATAAGATTGTTTTTAAAAAAAAATCAAACACACCTTTAGTATGCTTTGCAATTGGAAACATTTTAAAAAACTGTTAATAGATAGTGTGCCAATGTATTGCTTATTAGCCATTAGAATATATGTAATGCAAGAAGCCAGCAAAAGCGGCAATGAAGTCATGTTTCATTCTTTCTCAGAAAAGTATTTATTTTTTATAATTAATTAAATATAATAATTCAGATATTTTATATCTAAAAATTTAGTTTTTAAACATTCTATTTATATCTGAAAGTTATTTATTTTTCGTAAACCGAATGAGTTCATAGGAAGGAGTACATTTACGTTGGCAAAAGCTCAAATTTGACTAACTTCGTTGTTATGCCACCATGTGGTACTGGGAATCCATCTCTCGCTCTCGAAGAAATCACCCGGTATTTCGATTTAGTTAGCTGGCAGGTAAGCAAGTGGCTAATTTTCTTCGGTAAGCAAGTGGCTAATTTTCTTCGTTAAGGTATTCATCATTTTCTTCCGTTATGAGTCCACAACGGTGAAATTTCGGCACCATTAAAGCCAGTCTTCAAATTTCGGCAAGACCCGTGTCCGATACGACAACTGGAAGTTGGTGAGGATGATGAAATTTGAAAACGAACGAGGCTCACAGTGCCAGCAAACGACACCAACGAAGACGGAAAGACCCAACAGATGACTTTTATATTGTTGAAACTTCAGCCAACAATTTTTTCTTTTTGTTTCAAACCATGTGTTAAACAGTCGATTTCAACCATATAAAAATCACTTATCAATTCTTGAGCAAATGATTTTTTTCATAAAAATTTTATTAATATCAATATTTATAAGAAAATAAAGAGAGTAAAAGAAGATTACAAATAATTCTCTAAGATTCCATTCATTTCTTGTGGCAAAATTTATCTATAAAGTAAAGCTAGCAATAATCTCGTAGAACATTAAAATTAAAAAAAAAAATAAAAAAAATTCTTAAATTTCTTTCATTCCACGTGTATGATTAGATAATATGACAAGTTCATCTTAAATTTTTTTTACCAAAAAGTCAATTATGGTTTTATAGTCTTAAAGATCAATCTAAGGAAAGGTCTGTCAAAACTATTGCGTGTTCATCACTTGTCTAATGCAATTCTTTATTGATCTCCACTTTGGGTCCTCCTAATGAAGCCAAGTAAGAAACAATCTATTTTGATGTCTATGGAAAAGTTTATGTCTACCAAGAAGTCACTTTCTGAATTAGAATACGAGCACGGATTGTGGAAATCTTTCAGGGAGAAAAAAAAGGGGATGAGAAATAGGTTTGAAAGATGGTTAATTTGGTTACTGATACCCTCTTTTCCTTGAGAATTTACATGGATCAATTCCAGGTCCACTTATTCGTATCATCTTATTCTCATCAGTAAACGAATTAGATTAAGAAACAATCCCATGACAAAGGAAACTCTTTACTTTTCCACATATTAAAAAATAAGCTATATATATATATTCGTTATTATTTACTTTGTTGCTTGTGTTCTTCATTCGTCTTGCCAACTGTAGGCATTTTGATGAATAAAGACAAACAATGATTGACATATTCTATCATTGCCAAACTAATTTAAAGAAGTTTTTTTTTTGAAAATAAAATAAACGGTTTAACAAAAAAAAAAAAAGAAGTTATTTATATATAACACAAAATTTTATCAAATAAACTTTAAATAGTTTTATATAAGTCCAACAGAATATTAACAACTATTAAAAAATAATAAATAAATATAAAAATATCATTATAAAAATTAAAATAAAAAAAATAATATTAATTTTAAGCGGTCATGATTGAGGATGATCTCGATGCTCATCACTATCGGTAATATTGCACCATTTTTAAAATATTATTATTCTCCATTACATGCAAAGCTCTCCTTAAGTAATACTTTGATCATCAAATTTCTAGTATAGCAATTTCTTTTTCATTATTAACTTGATATTTTTCCATCCTATTTAAAAAATTCATAGGTTTTTAAAGAGTATATTTATGAGAATTTTTTAAATTTAAATTCAAAGAAAGTTACAAAAAAAAATGATGGTAGATTAATAGGGTTTTCTTGATGGTCAGTGATTGAAGAGATTTTTAGATTATATTAGAAATAAAATATTTTTCTTCATTTAAATAAAGAGAATTAGAAAGGATTAGGGGGAGATAGTAAGAAAGAGGCAATGTATTTCAAGAAAAAGATATTTAAAAAATGAACAAGCTATGAAGAATTTTATAAATTTGAATTCAAAAGAAAATTATAGAGATATTATGAAAGGTTAGAAAGATTTGCACAATAGGTAACGATTGGAGAGATTTTTCAGGTTATATGATAAATATAATTTTTTTTTTCATGGAAACATAAAAAGAGTATCGAGCAAAGAAAAATAAGGAAGAATGGATATATTTAAAGAAAAGAGATATTTAAAATATGAATACGATTTATTCTTATAAAAGTTTTTAAGTTCAAATTTAAAGAGAGTTATAGAGATAGAGTTATATGGCAGGCTTAGAGAATTTTTTGGTAGTTAGTGATTGGAAAGTTTCTGAATTGTATAAAAAATAAAGTGTTTTAAATCAAAGAATATTATGATAAATCCAAAAAAATATATTTAAAGAAAGAATAAGGTGCAGTCTTATGAGGATTTTTCAAATTTTAATTCAACAAGGGTTGTAGAGATATATTTATGTAGTGATGAATAAGAAAAAGAGGGTATATATTTCAAGAAAAGATATATTTAAAGAATGGACAAGATGTAGTCTTATGAGAAATTTTAAAATTTTAATTCAAAAATAATTATAGAGATTAAAAGTTGTAAAGATGTTACATAGGATAGTGGGATTTTTATTTTGATAATTAGTAATTCAAGAGATTATTTGAATTATATTAGGAATAAAAAGTTTTAGGCCAGCTTGGTATTATTTTTTACCTTTTTTTATTATTTTTAAGAGTAAAAAACATGAAAACTAATGCAAGATAGATATTTGATTTTCTTATTTTTATTTTTTATTTTTGAAAACAACTTTCAAAATTTCTCAAAAAAGAAAAAATAAAAAATTTTTACTTTTATTATTTTTAAAAATATTTTTTTTAAAGTTATAAAACTAATTCCATCCCAAATTTCATGATTTATTTCTCTTTTTTTTTTTTTTTTTCTTTATACTCTTCCCAAGCCCCTCTCCTCTTCCATAGTATCATTAATATTAGTAATTTCATGCCTAATTTTTCTTTTTAAAACTTTGATTCTCTTCGGATGAGCATAGACCTTTTTTCATAAATTTTAACCATCAAAATTGTACTATTAAATTCTACTTATCTCAAAAAAATCACTCATAACACGTTAACTAATGGACAAATGCCCTAAGATGCGTTAAAGACAAAAATACGGCATGCAACCATCATAATAATTTTTATTTAACAAATATATTTTATTACTTTTATGAAAAAATAAAAAAAAATAATAGTTATGATGAAGCACCTTCATAATGTTTTTTTAATTATAACAGATTTTTATAGGACCAGACAGAGATAAATAAAGATAAGGGGATACATTTAAGAAAAAACAAAAAGAAAAAAAAAAAAAAAAAAAGGATGTTTAAGATGTTTAAACGAGAGTTTTTTTAAGTTCAATTTCAAAAACAACCGTAAAATCTTAATGTAAATTATGAAGCGATTTTTTATTTATATTAAAATTTTTGTGGATTATAGGGATGCGATATTTCTCTCGTAAGTCTTATCTGGATATTTGTCTCCCATCGTTCAAGAAGTTGGTCGACATCGCCATCCGCGCTCTGGCCGCCAGCCAGCCGTGGCCAAATGGGGCCATGCTTGCCATCAGTCACATTAGTTGACAGGACTTTCGTATTTCTAGGCATGTCGCACGTGAGACGCATGGCAAAGATTTCTCCGTCCAGATTTACAAGCGAACTTTATTAAATAATAACAACAATAAAAATCTTGATCCCAAAAGATTTACCATCTCTTTCTTCGACGAGAGAGCTCCTCTCTCACATGAAATATTATTGCACGGTCATAAATTTTTTCTATCCCAATGGTTTCAAAATATTTAGATGTTTCTTCTTCGCATATACGAAATAAAAAAAAATTAAATCTTGATATATTACATATTATGATGGATTTAAAAGAGAAGAAATAAATTTTATTTTCAGAATAAAAACTTTTATTCTAAATAGATATCAAGATAAGTTTAAGGATAAACTATACATTTGATTCAATCTCATAAGATACTGTCTAATTTTAATACTCATCTTTGGGATATTCTATCGCATATTGCTGTAACCCCTTCAAAATTTGAAGCTTGGGTATCTCTCAATTCTAAAAGTTAATTTAAATAAATTAATCTATTAGAAAATGATAGAACCGTAGGTATAATCGTTAGAGATTATGAAGGAAAAGTTTTTTATGCTATGGATACTTCTTTTAGCATAAAGTTGGTACTATAGCTAAATTGTTTAGAGCATAGTATGGTCTCCATTAGTGCACAGAAAGATTTCAAAATAAAAGACTAATTTTGAAAGAAAATTTTGCCACGATAATATTTTAATTAGAGAATAATTCTTCTTGTCATCATCTTTTTTTTAAAGATTTTTTTTTTTTTTTTTTTGTGCCATTCTAAATCTTTCATATCTCATGTGTTGTCATGTCTATAAAAAAACCTAATTAAATGATAGATTATTTGGCAAATTGGATGGTAAATGTGGGATTTAGGCTTTTTTGAGCTGTAGGCCTTTGGTGCTGTTATAAAAAAAAAAAAAAAATAATTAATTCTAAATTATATAGAGTTGAGTAAGGTGAGCTATATCAAAGCACTTTCTAAATGGTCTCAGGAGTTTTATAATTCTTTGGTCATCACGCCACCTAGAGTTTGCTTTTATGATGGAAAATGACTGTCCCTACCTTAGCTTTTGCCTCAGTCTTCTCCATAAATTTTCACAGGAAAATGGGACTCGTCCTTGACCATTCGAAATCTATTCCAACATGCAGCCAACCCGTTACAAACTTTTTTCTGGATTATTTTAATTCTAACAACCTGGTTTACGAGTTCGAATTGATCAACAGTTATCCTTCTTCACACCTTGATTTCTTTGAATAATAATAAAGAAAGAAAAATCATAAACCCTCTCTTCTATCTTGAGCTCTCTCATTCAACATCCTTGAGTTTTTCTTTTCCATCACCTTTCTTACAGCACTGGCAATCCAAAACCCCATTCTATTTCTTCCGTTCAAACTCTGTTATCTTTGTTAGACTAAAACTTTATATTCAAATTAATATATCTAACCATAAACCCATAGAATTCATCTACAATTTTCATTAGTTCACATGAGACATGAATTAAGTCTATTTTAATTTCATTTGTTGCACTCTAATATCTCATCTGAAAAAATTATTAAAAATATTATTTAAATTTCATCAATATAAGGTCAAAGACTTATCGGCATAGATCCTCGTAACTTTTAAAGCAAATAATTTCATATAAAACCTAGGTACCGTTCTTTAAAAGTTATATCATCATTAATTTATTTAAAAAATAATATATAAATTTGAAATTTTTCTAAAAGATAATAACGGATTTATTGAAAAATAATGAAAAATATGTATTATTTTTTAAATAAGATAGTAGTGCATTTAGGTAGAGAGCTCAGCTGGCAACGGGCAAGCAAGCATTCCCGCGAAGGGTCGGCAGCCGAACCCCCACTTGCCGTCTATTGGCTTGCTTCGATTCGAAGTGAAAGGCTATCGTTGAAGCAGTAAAAAAGTCTGGGCCGTCCGTTAAAAGTGGATGGGTGAGGTAAGTTTTACCAATTCTTTGATGTGGACTGTCAGAAGACCGAGTCAAAACGTAGCACAAGTATTCTAAATTGGAAAGGTGCTTCCCTTGTCACGATCATTGTCATTGCTCCATTAGTTGGTTGATGAGAATTAAAAAATATTCATAGTAGTCATGGTCACTTTTGAGAAGATATTCTCGGTTTGATGAAGACGAGGAGTATCGTTTTAAATAATAGGGCGTCGTCTCCCAAACTTCAAGCCAACCCTACCCCACCCCACCGATCGATCACATAGCAAACGTAAAGTTGGTAGGTAAGAATATTGGTTTTCCCTATCAAACTCCGTTCATCCATGCTTTGGTAGTGCCCATGGTTGATTCGTAAATGCATTAGGTTTGAACTAACCAAGCTCAGAGAAACTTGCTCTGTTGTCGGCTTCCGGCCGACTTATGAAATATAGTCAGTCACCGGACCTAATTTACTCCAAGTCCAACATGCAGACCTGTTTAGGGGAATGAGCACAGCTTGTGAACAGGATCGGTTCTCTTATGATCAAGCCCACCACATGACGCACATTTGCTATTTGGCTCAAGGTTTAATCTTATTCTCGAATTTATATCTGATACATTGGTCTTAATGAAGGGTCCGCTTGCCCCAACTCAAGCGCGGAAACAGCGTGAAAAGAGATTGCTCGACAGGATTCAGCCGTCACAACTTTGGCCGGGTCACAGTTCTCAGAGCGCTCCGGACTCGGTCAATTCTCTACTGCATAGATCTGAAAGCTTAACAGAGAATGATCCAACTCGGTCCCGACGCCGAAACCCATTCCCCTGGTTTTGCGTTTGGTGCAGCCTCTTGGTGGAACGGGTCTAAATTTTGCACCTGTCGTCTATAAATACACCTTCTCCTCCATGCAACGCCCTATCAACCCACCCACCCTCCTCTCTCTCTCTCTCTCTCTCTCTCTCTCTCTCTCTCTCCCCCCCTCCCTCTCTGTCTCTGTGCCACGGTAGATAGCTAATAATGGGTGGAAGCAAAGAGTTTGCGGTAACGGTGAAGGGGAAGGAGAGAGTGGCAGCGGTGCTGCCGATGCAGGAGCACTGGCTGCCCCTGTCCAACCTCGACCTGCTGTTGCCGGCGATGGACGTCGGCGTGTTCTTCTGCTACAAGAAACCAACTGCCAAGCAGAGCCCGGCGACCTTCGCCGCCATGGTCAGCGCTCTCAAGGCGTCACTGGCGCAGGCCCTGGTGGCCTACTACCCCTTCGCCGGCGAGGTCGTCACCAACTGGTTGGGCGAGCCGGAGCTGCTTTGCAACAACCGCGGCGTGGATTTCATCGTGGCTTATGCCGATGTGGAGCTCCAAGATCTGCTCCTTTACGACCCGGACGAGAGCGTGGAGAGGAAGCTGGTGCCCCAAAAGAAGGAAGGCGTGCTCTGCATCCAGGTATCGTAAATATACGTTCCTCCCTCCCCATGAAACAGGAAAGAAGATTAATGAACGAGCCACTCTTGCTATACTTTCTTACATGCATGGCTTCTTGCTGGCAATTAGCATGACGAGGATGGAACCAATTGTTCGCTTCGTGCCATCGATGGGGCTGGGCAAAATGCACCGATTTCGTGGAGAGTGGAACAACAATTTAAACCGCGGAACGCAACAATTTAAGCTGTTATTTGAAACATGCAACCTTGGCTTGCCGTTCATTAAGCTAGATGGATCTCTATGCAGGGCAGTCCCGTTGAGATATTCAATAAAAAATATATATTTTTTTTAAAAAAGACATCCTAGAATTAGTTGATTGATAAAGAATATTATTTAAATAAATTTTACTATTTTGCAATTATATACAATATTTTTTGTAAACATTAAGATATATGCGCGCACATTTGATAAAATATTTGAACTAAAGAACTATCTTAGTAATTATGATTTATATAGAATAAATTAAATAAAAATAAATAAATTTTAATATTTAAATGATAGAAAAATATAATCTCATATTATTTTAATATTTGTTTCTATACCTCTGATATATAAGTGTGAGACCAGCAAAATATATGGCTTTTAATTTTTAAATATTTTTAATAGTATGTATATAATCATCAATAATATGTATTTTTAATTTAAATATTATATTATTAATTTTTTAAAATAAAAATAGTTTTCTTTATAAGAAGAGGATAGTTCATCACTTTCTCTCCCCATGTGTGTGTCTATATATATATATATATATTGATTTTTTGATTGAATTTTAAAAAATTATCTGCAAAATATATAATATTACTATTACTCGTTAGCTCTCTTCGGTCATGGCGCAAACCCAATTTGTTGGGTAGCTGGAGGCAACCTAGTGGACCGGAATATAAACAAACTCAAGTGACGTAGGGAATATATTTAAATAACACGCGCCGGCGGACACCTGCCGGGCCTTTAGTTCCGGGCTATTCGTAGTTGTAGGCGCTCACCGTGCTTACCGGTTTTCGAAGGCTGTCCTAAACTTCACGTGGGCTGCATCAAGTCTACCGAGAAGACGGGAACCCTCCGTTCCGGAGTTGAACGGAAAAAAAACCGGCCCCTCGGTCCGCAGCCTCATGCAGGGCCTTTGAATCTTTTCAGCCGAGATTACCACATAGATTAGCCTCTCCAGTTCAGTTCAGTTCAGTTCAGTTCAGTGCTGGAAGGATCCGAATCAGTCCATAAAAACCTCCCATGGCATTTACGCATGCACGCGTACTGCATTTGTAGCAACGATCTCTTTTCTTCGTCAATCGAGCAAGATTTAAATTTTTGATGTTATATTTCCTCTTTTCTGAAAACAGGCAACCGAGCTCAAATGCGGGGGGCTGGTGCTGGCCTGCACGTTCGACCACCGCATAGCCGACGCCTACTCGGCCAACAAGTTCCTGGTGACCTGGGCCGAGACCTCCGCCTCCAAGCCCATTTCGCTTCCCCCCGCTTTCCGCCGCTCCCTCCTCGCCCCGCGCCGCCCGGGCTCCCACGACCCCTCTTTGGACAGCCTCTACGTGCCGGTCTCCTCGCTGCCACCCCCGCCCTCGCCCTCGCCCGACCAGGAGGCCGCCGTTAACCGCATCTACTACGTCACCGTCGACGACATTGCCCAGATGCAGGCGGCCGCAGGTTTCAAGCGGACCAAGATCGAGGCCTTCACCGCCTACCTCTGGCGCGTCCTCGCCCGCGCCGCCCGCCCGCAGGACAAGGTCTGTCGCATGGGCGCCGTCGTCGACGGCCGCTCCCGGCTGGCCCGCGACGGCGAGATGGCCGGGTACTTCGGCAACGTGCTGTCGATTCCGTACGGGAGCCTCGGGGTACAGGAGCTGAAGGATATGGACCTGGCGGAGGCGGCGGATGTGGTGCACGGCTGGCTGCGGCCGGCGGCAACGGAGGAGCACTTCCGGGCGCTGGTGGATTGGGTGGAGGCCCGGCGGCCGGAGCCGGCGGTGGCGAGGATCTACGTGGGGCAGGAGGACGGCGGGGTGGGGTGCGTGGTGTCGTCGGGACGGGCTTTTCCGGTGCGTGAGGTGGAGTTCGGGTGGGGTACGGCGGTGTTCGGGTCGTATCATTTCCCGTGGGGAGGCGCCGCCGGATACGTGATGCCGATGCCCAGCGCTAGGGGGAACGGGGACTGGGTGGTCTACGCGCACCTGCTCAAGAGTATTGTGGACGTGCTGGAGGCCGAGGAGCCGCCGGTTTTCCGACGTTTGACCGCCGCCTATTTCCTGGCGGACGCTAAGTGAACGCCATCTGCATGCGTGTCCGGGACGTCGATGGTAGTGCTTGGTTTCTTTACCCCACCCCTCGATGTGAGCTACTCTATTGTTAAATGTTGTGTAAAAATTCTCAGTCGTCCTGCTTGCTAGTTTGTTCAAAACCTGTGTTGTTGTTGCAGTGTGATAGCATCTTACAAGCCGAGCAAATGCACGGGGTACGCATGGATGGTAACATAGCAGAATAAATTATACTACAATTCTAAACATAATTAGGGCACATTTGGTTGGTAGATATGGAATGGGATGGGATAGAAATTGGATTCCATTTCTAAGTAATTGAATATGATATTTTGATTTTTATATCGATGTTTGATTTACGTAAAAATTAAAATGAAAATGATATTTCAATTTTTATTATTTATATTTGATTTGTATAATAAAGAAATAAAAATTAACATATATTCAGTATAAATTAAGCAGACAATATGTGGTATAGACATTCTAAAATATCATTGATTATTTTGCGTACATCCTTTTTTTTCTCTTGTGAGACGAAGGAAAAGGTCACAATTGTGATTGTAAGCATGATTGAAAAGAAAGCAAAAATTGATGATGTACTTGAAGGCTTTAACAATAGTTATAATGGTGAAAGAAGAGAATGAGGATCGAAGTTTTTTTTTCATTAGGAATTTCAGCCAGAGGTCCTTCGCCTCTCAATTGTCCGACATTAGTGCCTTCTTAGACACCACATTCACCACCTCTCTAGGTAGTGGCTAGGGATGAGTATGAAATAGACCAAGCCAAGGATGAAAAAAGGTAACCTAAAGCATCGAACTTGAGCTAAGTATAATTGATTAGGGCTTGATTCGGTAGGAATTTCTTAGGGTCCAAGCCTAATCCAATCGGTCCATACTTATATATAAAATGTATGTATATGTATTATATGGTGAAAGCATTCACTAGTTGAGATAATTAAAATTTAGATTTTTTATCTCGTTAAAAATTTATTTTTCATCAAATTATGTAAATATAATATATATATATATATATATATATATATATATATATATATATATGCAGGCCGAGTCAAGTTAGGTTAAGCCTAAAAAATTAGGTTAGAAACCCAAAATCTTTTGAGTTAAGCATGGGTTAACCCACGGTTCATTCAATCCATGCCCACCCCTAGTGGTGGCGCCACCAGGGGAGTAGTGATGGTGTTAGTTTCATATTCATGATAGTGAGAAAAATAGGAGAGAGAAAAAAAATGATGCCTTGCATTGAGAAAGAAAAAAAAATGATGCCTTGTAAACCTTTACTAAGAATGAACTTTGGATAATGAGGGCCTACATTGGAATGAAAATATTCCTTTGGAGGGTTGAACATGACATGAGATGACACGACACTCCATAATTATAATATATCCTTATATTAACACAGACTGGTAGCAGTTAACAAGGATTTTTTGATGAAGGGATGAAGCTCCACTTGGCAATTGTTTCAACCACTATTAATAAATTAAAGTGTGAAAAACTTCTACAGATGTGAGATAAATTTTTCCTCTTATATATATTGAGGAGGGTGTGCACATTTGTGGAAAGAATTTTTTCAGCAAAATAAGTCACAAAATAAGTCAACTTAGTTTCTTGCAGAACATATCTATAGATCAATATTCATTTATGTAATATTTAATTTTTCACTATTTTGAATGTCATGATTTCCGGAGGTTTAAGCACCTAACATTTCTGGGACACTTTGCACTTGAAACCTTAACTACTTGTCTATGTACCTAGGTAATATTTAGTATTATTGAACGCTGACATGGTTGAGCAGATCAAGCGTTCACATGAATCAGTGGTTAAGCCGGTTTCTCTAACTCCTACCCTGTTCTCTTCTCAATCTTGAAAAACGTGTTCTCTAACTCCTACTCGAGAAACAGCGTGCCGGATATGTTCTTCCGACAAAGACTATTGTCGGGTAAAAGAGGTCCGAGACGTCGATGGCAGTGTCGCTGGTATGAGCTACTCTATTGTCGTATTGGAGTGTAAAGAATGTCCCTTCTTTGGAACGCGGGCTGCTGTCGCTTTGTATAACTAAATATATATCATAAATTTATAAAATATAATATATATATATATATATATATATATATATATATATATATATATATATATATATATATATATATATATATATTCACATGTGTATCTGTTTCAACCCAATTGAAAAATGCTTTATTTTCTCTTCCTATTCATTTAAATTTAAATAATAAATACCATGTACCATCCTTGCTAACAATTTATTAAGCCCAATACCTGTTCAACACTATACTCTTAGACTCTTTGATTCTTCGGCATATCTACTCAAGTGGGTGACCTTTGAAGTCCTGTGATTCAATATCGCGATATTTTGTAGTCCTCATGATGATAATTTGACTCTTTAATCTCTTTCAAATTTGATTTTTTTATACATCTAATATAAGAAACGTTGTTGCTGTGGAGAAGCATGAGAAGGTTTCTATTTATTTTTGCTTTATATATAAGAAATTAAATAATATTTATATAATCTATAATTTTTAATTAAAAAAGATGATAAACTTCTCTATCTAATAAAAAAAAAAAAAAACTTTTATGGATGATGACAAAGATTTTATAGGACATTAAAAGTTTCTTCAAATAAAAAAAAATGATAAACTACTCTACCTTATTAAAAATTTCTTCATCAACAATGACGAAGAACTTTATAGTTTTTTCAAAAAAATTATCTCACCAAAGCATTACTGCTTCATCTTTTGGACTCATACACAGGCCACTTCATCCCGTGTCCTCTTCCAGCTAATTAATTTGTGGGAATTAATGCTAATCTTATCATTTATGAGCCGAAGATGAGCTAGCCACCAGTGAGACCAATGGAAGAGTTCCATATCAGCCGTGTAACATGTTTGTTTGGGATTTCTCTGGCCCATAGCATCATTCTTCTCCAGATTTGATTGACCGAGACATCGAGAAGACAGCATCCTGCACACCACAAAGGGATCCTCTCGCTGCAACCTTTAAAAACAGAGATGACAAAACAACACAGCTAGCATCAAAACATATAGCATGAACAGGTATATACACACACAAATGTTACATGATTTCTACGGATCTGGGCTTCAGAAGGTTCCTATCATGCTCGCTGCTACAATTACCAGAAATGACCAGCAAACCTACTTAAAAGTTCTACAGTGTCAACTAAAGCTTCATGCAACCAGCTGACCGGTGTGCAATCCACCAACACTGTTCTAAAAGACATGAAAATTAAAATTAAACAGACACTCCAAGAAGTTTCCCATCACTGTATGACACCAAACACATTATTCTCTTTTTTTTTTTCTTCACTAGTATCTGTTGGAGGCCTGAGACGAATGACATGGTAGAGGTTCAGCATCCGAAACGAAAAACGATACAAGAGATGTCATCTTTGCTTTTCCTTGCCAGCGCCTCTGCTGTCAAACGCTTCGCTGCAGCTTGGGGATCCTTCATGGATCTCACGAATTCAACAGCCTCATGATTTTTCATTACCTGGATGAACAACACAGAGCAACGCATTGAATTCTTGTGTAATGGGAAGAATAGTTTATGAGGGCATCCTTGGTGCAGACCAAGTAATGATATGAGAGCCCTGGCATCTCCGTGAAATGGTGCAAAGAGATGCCTACCTTCATGCATAAAATTATGACAAATAAATTTGATATTTCAACAGGAAATCCTATTGATCTAGTATCATCTGTACAATGATCTTGTGCTTCATTGCAAGAGATTGCCCTGCCACTTACAAGGCTGAGCCCAAGTATACAGATGAAGGCTCATATTTACACCAGCGTACACTGCTATTCCATTTCAGCCGCTGATAATGTCTCTCTAGTCAACATGGGTAAACTTTTTTTTTTTTTTTTTGAAAAAAAAAAATCCTAGAGAAGAAGGCTTAAAAGTACAAAGATCCTTGAGGCTAAAGTGAGCAAAGGAGTCGAAAGTCTTTCGGTCACTAAGCTTTCCATCACACGTATTCAGAAATGTTTATTATAAAGAAAATGATCAAAGTGGTGAATGAATAGCAAGAAGCTTGAGAATAATGCAGCTTTCATCATAGGATTTAAAACCACTAACCTTCCATAGTCCATCACTTGCAAGTATGACAAACTCCATAGTTGTGTCTATTGGCACATGTCTTACATCAGGTTCTGCACTTAAATGTGCCTTGAGACTTTTGTCACCAAATGCACGTGCAACCGCAAGTTGGCCATTAACACGAGGAACATCACCTAGGATCATGCCAATTGCCAAGAGTATTGCAACCATGAATCATTCAACTATTTGAGTTGGCCATTCTTCATACAAAGTTTTGAATAATTAGAAGGAAAAGGCATACCCGGAAAAACTGTTACAAAACCACCTTGCTGTTCAATCCTTTTTCGTTCAACATCAGGTTCATGGTCAACGGTGAGTTGATTAGCAGCACCTCTTTCACACAAGACAGCTCTAGAGTCACCTATGTTTGCAATCCACAGGTCTTTGCCATCAATAGTAATCGCTGTAACTGCTGTGGAACCCCCAGCTCCCAGCCTCGTTGAGTTTTCAAGTATATATTTGTTTGTGGAACAGTAGGCATGTTTTATTGCAGCTTCAGGATCTCTCCAGAAGACAGGCTGTCATGCAAATGGATCAAATGATTAATATCATAAATTAAAAGAATTTGACATGACATGCAGATTCTTGCGTTCAATTTGAGGGATCAATCTTAACTCAAACAGAAACTAAAGAAGATAGGCAAGGGAAAAAGCACATACAAAGACAAATGGTCTCGAATTATTTATGACAATGAAAGAATTATTCAGGGATGGTCCACAAATCAGTAGAATGACCTTCATATATATAATATTTTATATCTCACACTTTAGAGTTTAGAAGGTGTTGAGAACAATTATGCACATGAACAAACAAAACTAGCAAGATGAGGAAAGTAGACAGTGAAAGGAGGACACCTCTTTGAGTATGTTATTGAAGAGGTTATCTTTCAAGTAACTTGAGACACCATCCCCCATATGGCCATCAAAAATGGCAAACAAGCCAAGCTCATGACCATTTTCATATCTATACTCTGCAACATGATAATCTTCCATCTCATGACCTGATTTCCCTTCCACCAAGTTGAAACCATGTGTCACTTTATTACTTGACATTTTGCTCCGCCCTTTCCCAGTATCAGCTGATGACGAATGAAGGCATGTGGCACTCTTCACAGCCATCAAGATATGAGAAAACATGTAAAAAGAAATATCAGAAAATGTTATTCAATTAAATATAGATGGCATATTTCAGAAGAGAGGGATAATCAAAAAATGGCACAGAGAAGAAAAATATGTCAACAAATCAGCAACCATATATTAATTTAAAACTATGATACCATGATGCATCTAGAAGCTTGGTGTATTTATGTAGGACATTTGACAGTAATCCCTCAATGAAACTTCATAAATAGTCCTTCCATGCATTTTTTTTGTTATTTGGTTTAGCCTTTAAAAGGAGGTTACTCAGCATATTTAACAATCATGTGTAAACTTTTACACAAGTTAGCAGTCTTTGACATTTATCAAAGTTCTAAAAAATATACTTACTAAATGCTTGATATCTTTATCATCTAAATATATAGGGTATTTTAATTCAACATACTCAAACCAAAGGGGAGCACATGATTTATTGATTACTATATAGAAAACTTTATTAGTGCCTTATATATTTTACATCCTGGAATTCCATTTCTATAAGTATCTCTGTTAGTACCAGAGGTTAGAAGCAACCTTCAGAAGAAAAGAAAAAAAAAGGTATGTCACATCGACTTCACTATCTCTTGAATTGATTGCTGCCACACGTGCGTGCTCTCTTTGATTTTTACCATGTTTGTTGGTAATTTAAGTTCCAAAAAAATTTGTTAATCCCAGAATGCTTATTGACGAACTTGGCACTCCTATACCATACTCCTTTCAATCCTTTGCGGTCTTGTAAGATCTCAATACAAATGTTGATGCATCATGGTGCAGCATGCATGTGTTCATTTAGCCTCCTAACTGTCAGCACATGGATTAACTAATTTGCTCCCTCAGTTGATAATTCTTTAGCCATCATGACTGAGTCATCCATAATTTAAGAAATCAGTTGTGAAGAGCTAAATAAATTGTATGTCTTAATTATAAACATTAACTACATTCCTATGTTTATTTTCTATCTAAATGGGTTACAAACATGATTTTATTAAAACATGATATCTCAAATATGTTAAGCCTGATATATATTGTTAAACTTTTCCCTATCAGCTAAAGCTTTTGGGGTCAATTGGTTAATTAACATTATATCCGAGTATTCAGGTGTGCTAGAAGTCAGAAGTTTGAATCACTTCCATACCAGTTATTTATTTAATACCCACAGCTATCACCTTGCCTTGGTCTAGTCTCTAAGTATATGATTCAGGCCAAGGGGAGGGAGGCTAAGCACGATGTATATTTTTGACACCTTCCCTATCAGCTTAAGCTTTTGAGGGCAAGTACAAGTAGCTGGTTAAGAGGATATCTCAGCAGGTTGATGATATTGAGATGAACCAACATTTTGGGTTCTGTAGGTTGAAATGGAAGGCTGGAAATATTTGACAAGAATCAAGATATTCCAAGAACTTGACTAATTGCCCTAAGGCATTAATATTAGTATTTAATAATTAATATTTGAGATTGAAAATCCCTGCTGATATGCCGATATTATATCAGTTGATATCTTAGAATGAAATGGTTTATATCGGCTGATATTTTATTATATTAATAAATCATATTAGCGAGTTCACGATACCATTATGAACCCACATCTTGACTGAGATGAAAGCCATGGTGGCACAAAAATATAATGAAATAATAGGATCTCCAAGTGCTGCACAGTTGCTAGGATAATGACACTTGTCAATTTGGATACTTCAGCATTGCATTCTGAATAACAGTTGCAGAAAGAAGATGCATAATGGGGAATTCAACCACTCCAAGTGTTGTAGAGAAAGGAGGAAATACATCCCACTTAATGGAATAACTGACTTTATAGCATGCAGTAAGTACCAAAATTAAAGCATGATACCATTATATGGATACTATATAATCTGGCATGCCTAATTAGTTTCAAATCAGATAAAGACTGTTTCTGTCAAGGTCTGAAATACCACAGAGTATGAATATCCCAATCATTTTCAGGTACAATTCATGCTGCAGTATGCTCCTATATCCACTTATAGTTTGAAATGCAGGGTGGTACGCCGTTATACATATTGAAGTACAGGGCAGTCCATTCTGTAGTATGGTTGGTTTTTAGATCATGGCTTTTATTATATCTAACCATTGACAGACAAGAGGACCTCAACGAGCCTGTTGAACTTAAATATGACAAACTATGTAGGGATGGCAAAATTAGACATGACATACAAACACAACTCAAACCCCACACAAAATAAGTTTGGGTTAATCTTAAATAGGTTTGTATCATAATCATATCATCGCAATTATAACATGAAACAATTATGTCATGTCACGTGTTGACTCATCAACTCAAAAATCATACGATTATGTCCCGACTAGTTTAAAGTTGGTTCTGTTTACATTTGTTTATGTAATTAAGTTTCTTATAGGCGACGAAATCTTTATGTAATGGTTAGTATTAAGTAGATCGTACCTATTCGTGTTAAATAAATTATTAAGCGAATCGTATCTATTCATTTTAAGTGAATTGTTAAGCAAGTCATGTCATGTCAATCCAACATGATCTGTATATTAAACGGGTTATGCAAGTCGTATCGTATTATCTGTTTAATAATCGAGTCATGTTTGTATTAGAATTTTTGACACAATTAATTAATCATGTCATGTTCATGTCAATCCATAAAGTGTTATACCTCAGCTTCGACACAACACGAATTGCCACCCTTAAAACCATAGAATTTTCCTCCACAAGTTGTGATTATGAGAATCACAGGCATGCAAGATATCCAAACCTAAATACTGACACATGACATTGACATATCCTATTCCTTAAAAGTTTGATTGTTGATTTAGTTCAAATAAGAGAGCTTCTCCTAGGCATAAAAAAATAAAAGGAGACCTTCCTATGTAAGTAAGACTTCGATGCTCTTCTACTTTCAGATTTATTTTAGGATGCTTTTATTAAGTGATTCGAAGGATAAAAAATTGGTCTACTTGAATCACAACTGCTTAACCATCTTTTGCATAGTAGATATTTGTCAAGTATATCAAGTAGGGTTAGTTTAAATTTTCTCATGGGTTGCTTAAGTTTCAAATCATGGGGTGGAGGCCAGTGCATGATCTAAGCAAAATACTTCGATAAGTATTAATCTATTAAGTTCCTTATAGAGTAGAAATCTTTTTTGTGAACCTTCCTTTCCCTTTTCTACTCTCTCCTGATCTATCTGTCTGTCTCTCTTTTCACTCCCTTATTATCCTCTTTCTTATGTATTCTTCTTTTCACTTCCTTGTTCCTCCTCTTCTCTGTTTCTATGCACAGATCTGCGGTTGGAAAATGAGGCGAACACAAGCTGAGCCAGGCCTAGTGCTAGCTTGGCTTATTTTATATTTGAGCCAAACTCAAGCTAGCTCATTTAACTCTGAGCCTGGCTCGAACTGTTCACAAGCAGCTTATTTAAGACATCTAGCGAGAATTTAAGAACATTTTAGACTTTCATTTGTACAATTTGGAGCAATAATCCCAATTATATTTTAATCTCACTCTTCCTTTTTTTCCTTTCTGCTTAATTTTTTTGATATAAAATATATGCATGTCCAACACACACCTTGGCCATCCCATGATGATGCCTTTTTCGTAACTCTAGGAAACCCAAAATCATGAATCTGCTAATACTCACATATCCAATTTATTCACCAAGATTTGTTCTATTTTAGATGTGATCAGAAGACCCATCAAAGAAAACTCACCAAACCTAACCTATCAGTTTCTAAGATTTGCATTTGTAGCTTCTAGGTTATATTAATTTAGTAATGAAGCAAGTTATCCTAGGCAAGTCATCAATTTATTAGTGAGAACAGGATCTGAACCGTACTTCATAATGTTGTACTAGGGTTTAAAAACACTCCCTGGAGGTCTGAGTTTTGTGCGATAGGTTTCCCTTTACTGTCCTAAGGTTTTAGGCACACTCTCCCTTGGCAGCCTCTGGTTGAATAAATGAACTCGAGAATGCAGGGGTCTGTGTTGTGCGCAGGGTCTGTGTTGTGCCTTTTAGGTTATGTGTAGTACAGCATTCCCCAAACTTTGGGTATTCCACAAATTTCAAAATGACAACATTTTTTGAACACTTCGACATGACATGACATGGCACGACACTCCATAATTGTAATGTATGCTCAGATTAACACAGACTGGTAGCAGTTAACAAAGATTTTTTGATGATGGGATGAAGCTCCAGTTCCCAATTGTTTCAACCACTATCATAAATTAAAGTGTGAAACACTTCTACAGATGTGTGATAAATTTTTCCTTTTATATATATTGAGGAGTCTGTGCACGTGTGGACTGATGAAAGAATTTTTTCAGCAAAATAAGTCACAAAATAAGTCACTATCTTGTCAACTTAGTTTCTTGCAGAACATATCTGTTGATCAATATTCATTTATGTAATATTTAATTTTTCACTATTCTAAGAAAGTATTTGAATGTCATGATTTCTAGAGGTTTGAGCACCAAACACTCCGGGACACTTTGCACTTGGAACCTTGCTGCTTGTCTACGTACCTAGGTAATATTTAGTATTGATAAGAATGCTTCTGTATACCGACTACCATTACCAAACCAAGATTCAAGTTTCTTGTTAACATCTAGCACTAATGTCCTTGCAACTAATCTAGTACATGCTTGACAATCCTCAAGCATTATCTAAATTTATCTGACATAAAATATTTGGCAAGTAACATGCAAAAACTTACCTTCACGAAGTACCGAGAAGTTCCATTGCATTACATACAATATTGGGATAAAAGAAAAATTAAGCCAGTCAGCAACATCTGAAAAATAAAAGGTTCAAGATGGTTGCACCCCTTGGTGTGCAGTGCAGCTTATATAGAGCAACCAAACATGTCGTCATAATCATGCACACAGATGCCCATGGTGGTGTATATGGTCACATGCGTGTATGCATAAGCATAAATATATACATTATAACATAAATATGTGTGTGTGCATGTGCACGTAGGCAAACACATACATATATGGTCTCATGACCTATTAAGATGTTACCTGAATGCTTGATCCTCAAGTTCCATTAGGAAATTAATCTCTCAGATTGGTGCTATATAGTTTTCAACCAGCAGAATAAAGAAAGAACATGATGACTGTCTTTTACAAATGGCGCACCTGCCATGCTGTGCAAGCAAATAGGCAAGGTCTCTTCAGAAATTGCTTATAAAGCATGACTGGACATGCAAACACATACCCTTAATCTCTAAACCTAATTGTTTAGATCACGAAAGTACTCTTACGTTCGTACCCCCAAATACTTTAGAAAACCTAGAAAATGCAATAGGACTGTTATAATCACCATAGATAGCTAGCTTTTATATACAATCATATCATGTTTATGAGCTATCATAGCGTAGGGAATGACGAATAGATGTAGATGGTGGATAGGAAAGATCAAAAAGAGGAACAAACTAATAGTTTTGTCCTATGCTAATGAAGGATGATCTTTGCCTGAGAAGAAGAAAATACTTGTCTCATTGTCTCACTTTTCTTCCATCCTTCTGTTGTATTATTTGGTAATAATGACAACCTTTCTGGCTAGACATCTAGAACGTGAGGGATAAATGGAAAGCATTAATTAGGAGACAGTCTTGCAAATATCAAATCTGCAAATGAGAATATACTGCCAACTCTTTTCACCATGGGCAAGATCAACATTTTTATTCAGAAACAAAGAAAAAGAAAAGGAATTATGCATGCATGATGGTTGATAGTCAAATGCAAATGGAAAAAAAGTTCGATGGGTTGGAAGAATAAATGAATCGATTTCATATCAACAATTAGACTATCGCTTTATTAGCTAGTCAAAATTTGCTCCAAGTATTTCGCACAAAGTGTTTGTAGGCAAATCACATATCCAAGAGAAAATTGAGATTTTGGTTATTAGCAAGCCAGAGGTGTTTCTTGTTGATAATGAAATTTATCTTCTAAAAAATCTCCAATACTTCATGGATGCAAAGGCAAGCTTATGCAAGTAGATTCCAGTATGTGTCATTCTGCGACTGTGTAAATCATAAAGGAAGATAACCTGTGCCTTTCCATGATGCATCTTTCTTAAAAAAGACTAACTTGTCCAATGATTCATGATCACAAAAAAACTTGCCAATAACAGCTGATCTTTATCATATTCCTTTTTCTAGTAAATAGCATCTCAAAATCTTGGGAAGCTAAGGGGATATAATAGAAATGATATCTTCAAGGGTGGAATCAGTATTTGGCATCTGGACTAATGTTTTCCATCTGGATATCCCCTGGGGTTTGTTGCCTTGCTTTATATGGAGGCTCCATATAGAAAGCATGATTCACAAATAATGCTCCATCTGATTGCATCTAAAAGAAGTGCCCTTCACAGCTATCTTTCACACATGGCTTCTTGGTGACCCCTTTAAAATCCAAAAACTGTGGCTACGTCAAAAACTCAAGACATACCTCATCACGCAAAACCACCGTCCTCTAAAATTCTACTGTAACTCCTTTTCTGACCATATATTTCTTTATGCTATTTTTTCCAAAGAGAAATTCTTCTTTTTTTTCTGAATCAATTGACAGAAATCACAACCTAATCAGGCAAGACAAAAAAGCAACGAGAAGGGACGCATCAGCAACTATGAAATCATCACAATCAGATCAATTCTTAAACCACAGAGATCTCGTATGCACCTACCCCACATCTCACACACCGATCAGAATCCAAGAAGTGAAAATTTTATCTGGAAAACAAACTCCCAGCTGCTTTCTACTTAGGTTTGTTGCTAACAAAAACAAAATTAACGGACGGCTCAAAGAATGATAAATCCATAAAAAAAAAAAAAAAAGAAACGAGAAGAAGGAAACGTAGAGGCGTAGAAAGGGGCCGAGTCGATGGCTGGCGTACCTTGAGGATATTTAGGAACTCGGACCTTTTCTTTGTGCTGCTGCCGCTGCTGGCGGCTGACGAACGGCAAGGGGGAAATATTTGCCTCTCCATCCCCGATCGATCGAACGACCGATCAGTCGCTAGTCCTCCTCCACCCCGGTGGCCACGCTGCGATGTGCTGCGGTGCGCTGGGTTCTACTTCTCCTCCCTCTCTTTCTATCACTTGCTTTCTTTCTTTCCTTCTTTGAGAGACCACCAAAAACAAAAATTAAAAAAAAAAATCAGGGGTTCCGGGTTTCTTCTTGGCTTTCTCATGATTTCGCCATTCGTCACCGTCGTCTTCGGCCCGCACGCCTACGTGGAAGATGCCTTCCAACCGCCCCTTTGACTTGCCTTTCCTTTGCGTCCGTCCACCCGGAATCATGCCTTGGTTTCGTCCGGCTCGCAAGAGTGCGAACCCGCTGCGCGCGCTACCGGCCGTTCTCGCGCCATCCTAAATCCAGATCAGGCCGGTCCTTTCTTCTTCTTCTTCTTTTTTTTTTTTTTTTAATGTTTGGTTTAACACGAGCATTGAGTCGTTCTGGAGACACCTTGTCTGCCACATAACTCGTAGATCGGATCAATATTTTTAGATCTGTGATTCTTCTTTCGTATGTTATTAACGCAGTCAGTCAACGAGCCACAGTTCCATCCAAAAATGACCCCGAGTTAGGCTAATTCTATCTGCTCGAACCGGCGATGCGTTGATGGCAGCTGATTATAGTCTCATTCGAGTGCAAACTATGTGCCGCGTTACAGGTTGTCCGGTGGTTTTATGTGAATGGTCGTCTTACGTCTCTGCCGGTTTATTCCCTCACCACTTCAACAAAAAAAAAAAAAAAAAAAAAAAAAAAAAATCATGGGTTCAGGGGTTATTTTTTTAGAGTTTATGCCTTCCCAATCGAATCAGGGGATTGGACGGGCTGGGAGGCTAATTTGTTCGTTCCCTGATCCAATAGTGCGAGAGCCAACCGATTCTAATAAAGACTTGGTTGAGATGTGAGTCAAAAAGAAATTGTTAAACATAGACGCATTCATTGGCTCACCGGTCCTACATGTCAAGCTGATCGATTCTAATAACAATATATTAGAAGTGATTGAGGTGTCGTGACTTGCGAGAGCGTTAAATGGATGCCAACGTAACAAGCAACACGCCCTGCCATTTCGGATTTAAACTGCGCATAAGATGCGTGTCGGCAAACACATATGTTCCGCCTTTTGCCTTTTTTTTTTTTTTTTTCTTTTAAATTTAATAAGTCATGCCAAAAAGTCTTATCAATAAATATCAATTAAAAATAATTAGTGTTCAAAATTGATCTTGCATACCGATAAACGAGATATGTTCTTGCCCAAATGATAAAGCCATCCATCTGTAATAGAAATAGAGGAAAACAGTGTATAGGACCTCGAAGATAACCTAATCCTTCAATGCTCCAAGTTAGCCGAAGCTTGATGAGAAAGCCTTGGAACTCTTGGGATGAGTAGTTTAGATTAGAGAGCTAAGGTTTAAAACTTATTTATTTGTGAGGCTTGGGGTTACTTTTACATGTGTTTAAAAGATTTCTTTGAGAATTGATCATTTACTAATAAATAGTTTTGATGAGCTTGATCATCAGATGAGATAGCAATCATGGAGTCCTTTCCAAAAAAGAGGTGACTTTTGCTCAAATTAGTCTATGCTTTTAATAATGGAAAAAGTTTCAAATAGGTGAGTAGTTTGATGAAAGTTTTTCCTAAATGAGGCTTTCCTTTTAAGAAAATATATGTAATAATCCAGTTGACTACATCATGCCACCTCTAACTTGCCACATATTGCCATTAAGTAAGCTAGTCAAAGTAGACCACATCGCTTACCCTCCACTTTCAAAGATTGAGTCTAAGTCCATGGTCAAGTCATTGAAGTAGCTTAATTGGACAATGGTTAGCTTGTTTTTAGCTTCTTCAATTATACTATAGTAATCTCTTTATATTAGGTACAAGCCGGCTTAGACTGAGCTCATGGACTCTTATGCATGTTGGTCAATCAAGTTACTTAAACTAAGTTCAATGACTATCGTGGACATTATTTAGCCTTAAAATTTTATCGATTTCAAAATTATTGTTGTTGATCTTGATTTACAGTGGGTCGTTATGGTGCAACTTTTGCCAATCTAGGTCAGCCTAGGGAGCGACTGAATATTACTTATCACGCCCCAGATTCAGAGGTGGTGGCCCAGGGGTGACAGTCATTGTATGCCAGACATGCAAGGCATCCAGTACAGTATTATTACAACAAGGAGGGATAATAACTATATGTCATACAAAATTTAAATTCTCCATAATATCAGTTATGTACTGTTGGGCAACAAACCAAAATTTCAAAATAAATCCAAATGGGGTTACATATAACAAAATATAAACTATTTACATCATGAAGCTCCCAATTACCCATATTATTGCCCCTGATAATTTTGTGGCTCTGGAAAAAAATATTGTAAGATTTAATGAGCTCACGCTCAGTAAGTAAGCCTACTGTAACATAATATAGCCAATTCAGAATTTTACCGAGTCAAATACATGTCATGCTTCCAAATTTAAAACATTTCATCATATTATAAAATTATGCAAATCTCATATTTAAATAAATTGGAAGCAAATATTATGTAATAATATTTCAAAATACCATTTCAATTCCAAATCACTGTAAATCTTATTTTGTACTAATGTCCCACGTCCACGTAACAAAACATCTCAAAGATGTAACCTCCCTGTACGCCCCCAGTGGAGGAAGGGTGCCGGAGTGATTTAGCATATAATGTCATATCCTGTCACAGCACATCCCAAGGATGTGTGTTCTCCACAGTCATGTAACATATAATGTGGACCGTGATGACATATAATAACACAATCACAAATAATATTTATATGCATTACTGCAAATATATATCAATTTACTTTTCATATTTTACCAAATTTGGTAATTTCACATAATCATGTCCATAATTAATTGCAAGTATAAAATGCCAATTTAATTTACAAAAATTGGCAATAATCAAGTCAAATAATCATTTGCATAAATGTGGTACCATAAATATTAATTTTCAAATAATACAATAAATAAATTTCATTATTTCAATAATGGCATAATTTAATAATGATTTATGAAAATCATTATAACTGGCTTACTTAACTCACAACGCTAATCCCAAGGTGTAAATCAGTTGTATGGACCTCTGGCTACCTACAACATAATTTTTCAGATTTTGAAATTTCAATTTTACGATGTCAGACTGACTCCTACACTCAACCCAATCTAATCCTGAGCCCAAGTTGAGGCTTGAATTCTCCAAATATAGAAGCCCAAATGGAAAAATAAAAATTTTTCAAGAAATTAGAATCAGAGCTGATCCAAGCCTTATTTTTCATTTACTAGGTCCGACCCAATTTGGGGTCCGAAAATTAAGCCCTAAGACTAACCAACTTGAACCAGCTGGCCCACTGGTTCAAGCCTAACCCAATAAGAAGGCTGCAACCTTCTTTCTCTTCTTCACGTGATCACCCCTACGCTACCTCGACGCGAGAGCCACCAATTCACTATTTCCTTCTCTAGCTCTCCATATCTTCCTCTCTCTGTTTCACCCCTGTTTCACCTGAACCAAGGGTGGGCTGAGGATGGCGGGCGGCCTAGGGCCGCCGCCGCCCTCCTCGGGGGTCGGCCGGTCGGCCGACGACCGGCCTCAGCCGACCGGCCGCCGGCGACCACCCCCGTCTCTCTCTCTTCTTTTCTTTCTTCTTCTTCCTCTTCTTCTTCTTCTCCCTTCACCGCGCCGGCGGCACGGCCGGCCACAATGTCGGCCGCCGACCCCACCGAATGCCGCCTCGGCGCCGGGGGCCGCCGCCGCAGCCCGTGCCCGGCGAGCCGGCGGGCACGCCGCCGGGCCCGAACCAACGCGGGAGCCGGTTCGGCTCCCACGACAGGGAGGGCCATTCGGCCCTCTCCCTTGCCTCGCCCCCTATCGCGGGCACCCGCCGACCCGGGACCCTCGCCGACGCCGCCTCGGCCGTGGGGGCCGCCGCCCACATCCCGGCTCGGGCGAGCCGGCGGGCACGCCGCCGGGCCCGAACCAAGCACAAGGGGAGGGCCATCCGTGGCCCTCCCCCATTTCCTCCTTGTCGGCGGCACGACCGGCCACCTCTGGCCGGCCGGACCCCACCGGACGCCGCCCCGGCGCCGGTGGGGGCTGCCAACCGGGACATCGGCCCGGCGAGCCGGTGGGCATGCCGCCGGGCCCGAACTAAGTGCAGAAGCCGGTTCGGCTCCCGCGACAAGGGAGGGCCCTCCTGCGGCCCTCTCCCTCTCTCTCTACCGCTCTCACTCTCTCTCTCTCTCCACTCTCCTCGTCGGTGAGGGGGTTACCTGACGGCGGCGAGGGCGGCGGGGACGAGCAGAGGCGACAATGGCGACGGGTCGGAGAGGCAGAAATGGAGGGTAAAGGAGACGGAGGGGACTAACACAGTCCCCTCCTCTCCCTTTTTCCTCAGCGAGGGAAGGGCTGAGCCCTCCCTTGCGCCACGTGCGTGTGGGTGCGTGCGCACTGGCGTGCATGCAGCGTGCCGCATGCCGCGCACCAACGTCGTGTGATATATTTTAACATTTTACGTGGGGGGGTTTACATCCTCCCCTCATAAAAATTTTTGACCTCGAAATTAATATATATCACGATTAAAACTTTTGAGACCCAAATTGGAAATTACAAGCTTTATTTGTCTTTCTAATCAAAATACAACAGTAGATACTCTTTTGTACATATATATACAAATATTTGCTCAGATACAAATAGATGAGGATATTTCTTCTTCATCTCTTCTTCAAGTTCTCACGTAGCCTCCCGTTCAGAATGATTACTCCACTGAACCTTAACATAGGGAATGCTACGCCGTCTCAGAACTTGATATTTGTGGTCCACAATACGTATAGAATGCTCTACATATATCAAATCCTTCTTCAACAATATGGGCTCCGCTTCTATCACATGGATGGGGTCAGGAATGTACTTCCTCAATATAGAGACATGGAATACATTATGTATCCCAGAGAGTGTAGGAGGTAATGCCAGCCTATAAGCCACTTCCCCCACTCTGCTCAAGATCTCAAACGGCCCAATGTATCGTGGACTCAATTTTTCTCTAAGCCCAAACCTCATCACATCTTTGGTTGGTGATACCCTTAGGAAGACATGGTCCTCAACCTGAAATTTCAGCTCCCTTCATCTAACATCAGCATAGCTCTTCTGTCAGCTCTGAGCTACCCGGAGTCTTTCTTTAATCAGCTGCACTTTTTCTACTGTTTGCTGAATCAGCTTAGGGCCCAACAATTTTCTTTCCCCTACATCATTCCAACATAAGGGAGATCTGCATTTTCTACCATACAGAGATTCAAATGGAGCCATCTTGATACTGGCTTGGTAACTGTTGTTGTAAGCAAACTCCACCAGGGCTGCTGCCGGCCCTCCCCGGGGGTCGGCTGGCCGCTAACGACCGACCCCAGGCCGACCGTCACTGGCGGCCACCCCCCCCCTCTCTCTCTCTTCTTTTCTTTCTTCTTCTTCTCCCTTCACCGTGCCGGCGGCACGTCCGGCCACCACTGGCCGGTCGGACCCCACCGACGCCGCCCCGGCCGGTGGGGGCCGTCGGCCATAGCTCGGGCCTGGCGAGTCGGCGGGCACACCGCCGGGCCCGAACCAACACGGGAGCCGGTTCAGCTCCCGTGACAGAGGAGGGCCGTTCGGCCCTCTCCCTTGCCTCACCCCCCTGCCAGCGACACGGCCGGCCACCACTGGCCGGCCGGACCTCGCCGGACGCTGCCCTAACGCCGGCGGGGGCTGTCGCCCACATTCCAGGCCCGGCGAGCCGACGGGTACGCCGTCAAGCCCGAACCGAGCACCAGGGGAGGGCCATCCGACGGCCCTCCCCCATTTCCTCCTTGCCGATGGCACGGTCGGCCACCTCTGGCCGGTCGGATCTCACCGGATGCCGCCTCGACGCCGATGGGGGCTGCCAGCCGGGACATCGGGTCCGGCGAGCCGAAGGGCACGCCGCCGGGCCCAAACCAAGTGCGGGAGCCGAACCGGCTCCTGTGACAGGGGAGGACCCTCCCGCGGCCCTCTCCTTCTCTCTCTACCGCTCTCACTCTCTCTCTCCACTCCCCTCGCCGGTGAGGGGGTTACCTGACTGCGGCAAGGGCGGCGAGGACGAGCAGAGGCGACAAGGGCGATGGGTCGGAGAGGCAGAAATAGAGGGTAAAGGAGACGGAGGGGACTGGCACAGTCCCCTCCTCTACCTTTTTCCTCAGTGAGGGGAGGGCTCAGCCCTCCCCTGCGCCTACATGCGCGCGCATGGGTGCACGTGCGCTGGCATGCATGCAGTGCGCTGGCATGCATGCAGTGCGCCGCGTGCCATGCACCCACGCCGCGTGATATATTTTAACATTTTACATGGGGAGGGTTTACACTACTCCTCCTAGAAATAAGTCTTTCATGTCGGCATTATAAGTAACCAATTGGATCAACTCATGTTTGCTTTTGTGGTAGATCATCACTTCTTCGATCCAAAGCTCTTCAGGTTGGAGCTCGAAACTTTTGGGCAAGTTTTCATCGATCTTAGGTCGGCTAACTTTTAAGTCAGCATCTGGGTCTTGATAAGATTTTTTGTTGATCTTGAATAAACTTGGAGAGTTGCTAAAGATGACTTCTTCATATATCAAGCCTCTTAGGTCGGTACTTAAGACTTGATAAAGTGTTGTCGATTAATGTTAGCGCCTGGACTTGAGGAAACTCTATTGATCAAAGCCAATATTTAAACATGAGGAAACTCTACCAATTGAAGTCGGTGCTTAAATTTATGGAAGTGTTGCTAATCAAGGTTGATGCTCAAACTTAAGAAAGCTCCTTTGATCAAAGTTGGTATTTAGAATTGAGAAAGAAAGCTTTATCAATCAAGGTTCCCTAATTTGAGAAAGTTTTGTCAATCAAGGTCGGCTTTCGGACTTGAGAAAGCTCTACTGATTAAGGTCGGTGCCCAAAACTTGAGAAAGCTTCAACAGTCAAGATTGGTGCTTAGATTGGAGTAACCTCAATTGATCAAGGTCAGCATTTAGACTTGAGGAAGCTTTGTCAATTGAGGTCGATGCTCAAACTTAAGAAAGTTTTGCTGATCAAGGTCAGCGCCTCTGTTGATCAAGGTTGGTGCTCGAACTTGAAGAAGCTTCAAGATTGGCATCTAGACTTGAAAAAACTTTGTCTATCAAGGTTAGTGCTTCGACTTGAAGAAGCTCTGCAAATCGAGGTCTATGCTCGGACTTGAGGAAGCTCCGTTGGTCAAAGTCGATGCCCAAACTTTGACTCTACAAGTTGATTGATTTTAATCAAATTGGCTCTAACTCTTTAGATCGGCCTTAACTCTTTAAGTTAGCTAATTTTGGTCATCAACTTTAACTCTTCAAGTTGACTTCGACTCTTCAGCTCCTTAAGCAAGTCTACCCTTACCTCGGATGTATTCCATAATTACCCTAGATCGATTTAAGCATGGATCATATTTGCTTAAGCATTACTTACTCCTTGACCTCTTATCTTGGATGATATTGTTGGGTGCTTTTAATTGATTTCATGGATGGCACCAATTTGTTGACTTTTAAAATTGATCCTTACATATCACCAAATAAGATATGCCCTCACTTGAATAGCAAAACATATTTCCGGTTGAGTTATCCATGCGCACGGGTTTGGAAATAGCCCTTAGAGATACTCTCCGACTTTCAAGTCAACCAAAGTGTGATGAGGAAGGCCTAGAGCTCTTGAGATAAGCAATCTAAACTAGAGAGATGAGGCTTTAAACTTATTTACCTATCAAACTTGGGATTACTTTTATAGGCATCTGAAAAAGTCCTCTATGTGTTGGAACACTTATTTAGTAATGGATAGCTCAAATAAGCTTATTATAAATGAGGTAATAACCATGGAGTCCTGTTCAAATAGAATGATAAACTTCTATTCGAACTGGTCTGTATCTTTAATGCAAAGAGTTTGAATAGGTTGGTAGAAGCTGTCACGCCCTGGATCCAGAGGTGGTGGCCCAGGGGTGACAGCCCGCCGCATGCCAGGATGCAAGGCATCCAGTACAGTATCATTACAAAACAAGAAGGAATAATAACTACATGTCATACAAAATTTAAATCCTCCATAATATCAGTTAAGTAATGTTGGGCAACAAACCAAAATTTTAAAATAAATCCAAATAGGGTTACATATAACAAAATATAATTAATTTACATCAAGTAGCTCCCAACTACCCCTGTTGTTGCCCTTGATAATTTGTGGCTCTGAAAAAAAATATTGTAAGATTTAATGAGCTTACACTCAGTAAGTAAGCCTACTGTAACATACTATAGCCAATTCAGAATTTTAAAGAGTCAAATACATGTCATGCTTCCAAATTCAAAAACATTTCATCATATTATAGAATTATGCAAATCTTATGCTTAAATAAATTGAAAGCAAATATTATGTAATAATCTATTAAAATACCATTTCAATTCTAAATCCCTGTAAATTTCATTTTATACTAATATCCCATGTCCACATAACAAAATATCTCAAAGATGTAACCTCCCTATACGCCCCCAGAGAAGGAAGGGTGCCGGAGTCATTTAGCATATAATGCCATATCCTGTCATAGCACATCCCAAGGATGTATGTTCTCCACATATTCCCCCTATGAAGGTGGGTTCCGGAGTCATGTAACATATAATGTGGACCATGATGACATATAATAACACAATCACAAATAACATTTATATGCATTACTGCAAACATATATGAATTTACTTTTCATATTTTACCAAATTTGATAATTTCACATAATCAGGTCCATAATCAATTGCAAGTATAAAATGTCAATTTAATTTATAAAAATTAGCAATAATCAAGTCAAATAATCATTTGCATAAATGTGGTACCACGAATATCATTTTTCAAATAATACTATAAATAAATTTTATTATTTTAATAATGGCATAATTTAATAATGATTTATGAAAATCATTATAACTGGCTTACTTACCTCACAACGCTAATCCCAAAGTGTAAATCAGCTGTATGGACTTCTGGGTACCTACAACATAATTTTTTAAATTTTTAAATTTCAATTTTAGGATGTCAAACTAACTCCTACACTTAACCCAATCTAATCCTGGGTCTAACTTGGGGCTTGAATATCTCCAAATATAGAAGCCCAAATGGAAAAATAAAAATTCTCCGATAAACTAAAATCAGCGCTGATCACGACCATATTTTTCTTTTATTGGGCCGAACCCAATTTGGGGCCCGAAAATTTGGCCCAAATGGGCTAACTAGACTAGGCCAAAGCCGGCCCAGTCCCCTTTTTCCTTCTCTTTTTCACCCCTGGTTCACCTGAACCAGGGGTGGTTGAGGGTGACCGGCGGCCACCCCCCTCTCTCCTTTTTTTTTTTTTTCTTTCTTTCTTTCTTTCTTTCTTGCCGATTCCCTTCATCGTGTCGGCGGCACGGCCGGCCACCGTTGGCCGGTCGGACCCCACCAGATGCCGCCCCGGTACCGGTGGGGGCCGCCGACCGGAGCTCAGGCCCGGCAAGCCGACGGGCACGCCACCGAGCCCGAACCAACACGGGAGCCGGTTCGGCTCCCGCGATAGGGGAGGGCCGATCGGCCCTCTCCCTCGCTTCCCCTCCCGCCGGCGACACGGCCGGCCACCGTTTGCCGGGCCGGGACCCCGCCGGACGCCGCCCCCGGCACCGGCGGGAGCAGCGCCGCTCAAGTCTCGGCCCGCCGGGCCGAGCCGGCGGGCACGCCACCGGCCTCGACCAAGAACCGGGGAGGGCCATCCAACGACCCTCCCCTCTTTCACCTCGCCGACGGCACCCGCCGCCTCCTCCGACCGGCCGGGACCCCATCGGACCCGGTGCCCCGGCGTCGGTGGGGGCTGCCGCCCGGAGGTCGGGCCCGACGAGCCGGCGGGCACGCTGCCGGGCCCGAACCAAGTGCGGGAGCCGGCCCGCATCAGGGGAGGGCTCTCTCACAGCCCTCTCCCTCTCTCTCTACCACTCTCTCTCTCTCCACTCTCCTCGTCGGTGAGGGGGGTTACCTGACGGCGGGGACGAGCAGAAGCGATAACTTTGACGGGTCGAAGAGGTGAAGGAGACGGAGGGGACTGGCAGCCAGTCCTCTCCCTCCCTTTTTCCTCAGCGAAGGGAGGGCTGAGCCTTCCCCTGCGCCTACGCGTGCGGGTGTGGGTACACGCACTGTGGCGCTCATGCAACACGCCGCGTGTTGCGCACCCATGCCGCGTCGTAAAAAAAATTTAAATAAAAATATGAAGGGAGGGCTGAGCCCTCCCCTGCGCCCATGTGCGCGCGCATGGGTGCACGTGCTATGGCGTGCATGCAGCACGCCGCGTGTCGCGCACCCACGCCACGTCGTAAAAAAAAATTAAATAAAAACACATGGGAGGGTTTACAGAAGCCCTTGTAGAACGAGGCTTTTCTCTTCAAGAGAATGCGGATCATAATTCAGTTAACTATATCATACTATTTTTCTAATTTGCCACATATCATCGTCAGATATGCTAGCCAAATTACATTTAAACCAATATATTGACAAAGAGATCTGAAAAATGTTCATGGTATTTATTTGAGGTTTTTTTTCACATATGCAATAAAAAAATCAAATGAGACAATGTTACTTTTCTATTTCTTGGTCCAATAAAATAGGTTGATCAATTCTAATTACCATATGTTAAAATGATTAAGATGACATGAAGATCATTAAATGTATCCAATCATGTTATTTGGCATGGATTATGTTTGCTTGTAACCTAGGATTCTAGGATTTGAGCCGGTCCGCTTCTCTTTTTTTTTTTTTTGCTTAAAGTTAATAATTGGTACAAAGAAAAGAATAAAGCAAACCTAGAATTACATATGCTTATATAAGACTAATTTAGAAGGTAGTGTTGCTTATTTTGACCTAGAAATTGTAATAATTCATTAAAAAAATCTAACAAACATGTACTAAATAATACTAAAAAATTAGAAAGAACATTTATGAACAATTCTAGCAATTTATTTTAGGTTTTTCATATTTCCAATCAAACAAAGAAATCGAAGAGATCACAAGCCTGCTTCAGTGTTTGGATTTGACAAAATAGGATAGTTAGTTCTAACAACATTACATTGAAATTTCATGACTCACGAAGATCATTAAACAAATATCGAATAGGTCACAAGCTTAGTTCAATGTTTGGATTTGACAAAATAGGATGCTTTATCCTAACAATAATACATTGAAACTTCATGACTCACTAAAGTCATTAAATAGATATAATTATAATTCACAACAAGCATCATGCATGTGAATAATCTAGTGTTTTGAAATTTTGATTGCATCCCTTCGTTACGAGTTGCATGTGCAAGGGTATGCATAATCCACCTTCTGCCTTTCTCATCATGCCAATTGTTAGCATTAAAAAAGAAAAAAAAAAAAAAGGGGACGAAACTGTTTTCATACGACCAATTTATTATATAGGCTAATATTATATAAACATCTATAAACTCTAAAATATACCTATTATCATCTTTTAAAAGTGATGCTAGGGTGGCGCAGGCAAAACACTCGAATCTAAATACGTAAAGGCGTGTAGGCGTGGGTATTTAGCGCTCAAGGTCGGAAGTTCTTTTTCCTCCAGTACGTCATAATTCCCTTGGACTCTAAGCGAGCCCTTGCCTTCATCAAGACACCGAGATCCAGCAGCAGCTCAAACGCTGCCATCCCCACCATACTGATGTCCCCCTTCCACCACCCACCTTCTTCTCCTCTCGTCCTATATCTCCCCCTCCCTCCATCCTCTTCCTCTCGACCCTTTACGGCTTTCATTTTACCAACACCAATGGCGGCGAAGAAGGCGTCGTCGGCCATCGCAGTGGCGATGCTAATGCTGCTGGTGGGGGTAGGCGCGGTCGCCGCCAAGTCGTCGAAGAAGGAGAAGCTCTGCACCAAGGGATGGGAATGCAAGGCCAGCGTGTACTGCTGCAACGAGACCATCAGCGACCTATTCCAGACGTACCAGTTCGAGAACCTCTTCAGCAAGCGCAACACCCCCGTCGCCCATGCGGTCGGCTTCTGGGACTACCAATCCTTCATCACCGCCTCCACCGTGTACCAGCCCCACGGCTTCGGCACCACCGGCGGCAAGCAGATGCAGATGAAGGAGGTCGCCGCCTTCCTCGGCCACGTTGGCAGCAAGACATCATGTGAACATCTCTAACATCCATCTCTCTTCTTCCCCTAATCGCGTTTGCTTTGGTGATCTTCTTAGTGTTTATACCGAGTTGTTCTGTTCTATATATATATATTATTGAAGGTGGGTATGGTGTTGCAACTGGTGGTCCGCTTGCATGGGGGCTGTGCTACAACCATGAGATGAGCCCGAGCAAGTCCTACTGTGAAGAGAGCTACGTTTACCCGTGCACCGCTGGAGCCGAATACTACGGCCGCGGTGCCCTGCCAGTGTTCTGGTATGTCTCTTTTTCCATGGAATCTCTCAGATCTGTTAAATTCCTCGTTAGACTACCAACTAGTGCGTCGATGATTCAACTTAGAGCTTAGTGAGTTAATTGGTGATCCAATTCGATCAACTCTCAATACCTACCTACATGTGCGAAAGTATATTTATTAGTTTATTCCAGGAACTACAACTACGGAGCTGTTGGTGAGGGGCTGAAGGTCGATCTCTTAAACCATCCAGAGTATCTCGAACAGAATGCAACGCTGGCCTTCCAAGCTGCCATGTGGAGGTGGATGACTCCGATGAAGAAGAAGCAGCCTTCGGCTCATGAAGTATTCGTTGGCAATTGGAAGCCCACCAAAAATGATACCCTGGCCAAAAGGCTACCTGGCTTTGGGACTACCATGAACGTTCTCTACGGAGACTTGGTTTGTGGCCAGGGCTCTGTTGATTCCATGAACAACATCATATCCCATTATCAGTATTACCTTGACTTGATGGGTGTAGGCCGGGAGTCTTCCGGTGATAATTTGGATTGTGCCGAGCAGGAGGCCTTCAATCCAACGTCCGAAAAAAGTTCCACTTCCTGAGCTGAAAAAGGAAGAAGCTGCTTAAAGTTCTCAATGGATATGCTATAGATAAATAATTGTGTTTATCAACCAGTATTTCAAGTTTTTTGTTTTTTTTTTTTTCTCTATTCAAGTGTGAAGATTTAAATTCTGAGTTGAAAGTTGGATATGACAGTGGCTGATTAAGTTTTGCTTATATAGTTCTGCTTTGTAAATTTTATTGCTTGTAAAAAATTTTATTGCCTGTAGTTACCTTGCTTTTAAGAATGGTCCTAAAAGCTATGGATGTTCTTCTTGGTTTCGCAAGGATTGATATTTATCTTTTCCAGCACTTTGCATTATTTTCTTCCGGATAACGTAAGGGAATGATATCCACCTCTTACCTGATTGCCTTATGGTCAGATCAAAGTTCAGGCTTGATTAGACATAACTATATATATATATTAAAGATCTATGAGGTGGATGGGTTTCGGTAGTCATACTCTATTTAAATTTCAAGCCGTGTCTAAGTTTTATATTTTTTTTGATTTAACTTATGATGTGACTCAACCTATATACCATTTAAATATAATTTTGATTAATAAAAAATAGATTCAACTTGGTCTGAAGCTAATCTATCTTGATCTATAAATTTTAATTATATAAATTATATTTTTTATACTCTGATTATCTGAATCAATTTATTGGATGAGCTCTTATTTAAATTAATTTCTTTTTTATCTTAATATTTAAATTTTTTCTCATCTTTTTAAACTTAATTTATCTAAAAATTTATATTTTATTATTTATTTTAGTAAATTCTTATTTATAATATCTTTAAGTATATCGATAGTTTAATAATTATAATTTATAAACTTAAGAATAATTAAGTTTTTATGAAATTAAAAGCTTTTGAATAAAAATTTGAGTTAAAATTTATTTTTTAATTTTATTTAAAATTTTAATAACTTTATATTTAATTATTAATTATTAAATTTAATTATAAAATTATACTATATACTTGGCTCAAATACAAATATAATCTAATCTAATCTAATCTTGTTCTGAATCCTAATATTTTGAGTTGAATTCAGCTTATACTTAATTTTGAATCAATCTAAATGGTACGTTGGTTCTAAAATTTTTTCAATAAATTATTTTTATAAGTAGATTGAATTTGAATTTAAAATTATAATTTAAATATGAAATCAAATTAGATTAAAATTAAACATGATCTCATTTAATCGGATCTGCCCTGAAGTCAACGTGAGTAATTATGTAAATTGATTGGATTTAAGCTAGGAAGAGTTGCTAATCTAATGGTAGCGTCTCTCTCACATCATATAAAAAGAAAAATAGATTGATGTTTGATTCTGGATTCCACGTTCGCCTCATTTATAAAAAGACCGGAAGTTGTCATAGCACGCGCATCGCTCGTGCTACCGACAGTATAACGGCGAATAACGAGGCGTCTACCCTTCACCTTTATGCGGCTACCCTCTCTTCCCGTTTTACCTCAGACGGCGTTGAGGCCGAGAGGTTTAATTGAGAGGTCGAATGCGGGATGGGAGGAGGGTCGATGAGGTGGGCAGGGAGAGCGGACCACCTCGGAGGGATTCCCCGGGCGCTCGTCTTCTTGGGAGACTTCGCCAAGGTCGCCACCTTCCTCCTCAATTCTACCTCCGTCCACAACCCCGAAACCCTAATCTGCCTCGTCCGCTCCCGGCCTCCCGGCCGTCCCCTCATCACCGTCAGCAATCACATGTCCACGTGAGTCACTGATCGACCTTCCATTACCTCCCTTTTATTTCTCTATTTTTGGCCCTTTTTTCCCTTGTTTCTGGAGTTCTGGTCCTTGTTCACTCCTTGACTTTATCAATTCTGATCATATATAATCAAGTGCTTCAGATTGGATCAAAGTCCAGTTTTTAAGCTAAAATTCAGTACAAATAACAATGGAAACCTAATCTGGGTTGAATCGATGCATACTGGTGCAACTAACTTATTGCTAATCTAAATATCTTCTAATCAGCAACCACTTTGGAAACACAACTCCAGTTTGTTTAATATTTTTTCAAGTTTTTAAGTATACAAGTTAATAGCCTCTACTACAGTTTACTGCATCAAAACAACTTTTTAAGTCTACCAATCAAAAGCTACTCTATGTTTTTTTACTTAATAGTTGATTCGAATTTATCAATCTTAATTAGGAATGTCTTGCTGGAAGCAAAATAGACATTGGTTGTTCAGAAAAAAAGCAAGTGATAACAGTGTAGTTGGACTTGTGCAACAATTTGACAATGAATATAGGTACATCGCATGGTTTGGAGTTTTGGATGCTTGGGCCCAAAACTCTGTTTCATTTACATCAAATTATTTGGCATATAGAGACATACATTCTGTTTCATTTTTATGAATTATGTTATTTGTTTGGTCTTCATTGATTTTGCAAACATATATGTGCTGCTTCTGTTGATTGGTATCAAACTCATATGCTGCTTCTGTTGATTGGTATCAAACTCATACTAGCTTGCTCTGATTAATAAGTGGTTCTCAAAGAAAAAGCTTAACTTGTGCATCATAAAATAGGTTGGACAACCCACTTATGTGGGGTTTTAAGGGTTTTCCAACAGCGGATGCAAGACTAACTCGATGGGTTCTGGCAGCGGAAGATATATGCTTCAAAAATTTGAGTCTATCATACACATTTCGTCTTGTTAAGATTTTCTATGCTTCATATAGCTATTATTATCAGCTTTTGTACACCTGACAGAAATGTTGGGCTTGTTTGGTTTGATGTTGGAATTGGAATCGGAATCAGAATAAGATTTAGATTTCATTGAAATCAGAATAAGATTCAGATTCCATTAGAATCGAAATCGAAAGCCCTCCATTTGTTTGGTTGACAAAGGAATCAAAATTAAAATCAAATCGATTCCTATTGCTGTTGTTTGGTTTGTCTAGATGTTGGAATCAAAATCAATTTGGATTTTTAATTTTGCTCTTGAGTGAAAAGTTTCAAAATTTGATTATTTTCAATTTTATTTATATATGTGCTCAATTTAATATTCATTTCACAAATAAAAAGACCTAAAAATTGATAAATAATTATGTAAATAAAATAGCATTAAGTTTAAGTCTAAATGCCCTCAAACATTGAAGAAGAAAAAAAGAAAAGATCCTAGGGTTTTCATTCTAGGGTTTGCTGCGATCTTTTTTTTTTTTTAATGTACGATTACATTGTATACTCAGCAAATGAATCGTTTTGACTTCTACTATTATTATTCATTTTTTATTATCCATGGTTCATGTTGTGGAGAAAGAGAAAGAGCTCACGGCATTGTGATAAGAAGGGTCATGTGTGGGAGAGCTTGTGATGAGGATGGCATTGTGATAAGAGGGGTCACGGGGTGGGAGAGGGAGGTAGAGTGGCATTGTGATAAGAGGGGTCACGGGATGAGAGAAGGAGGTAGAGTGGCATTGTGATATGAAGGGTCATGGGGTGAGAAAGGGAGGCAGTGTTGGGTAAGACGAGGAGAGAGGAGGAGATAAGAATAGTTATGGTGACTAGAATGGAAATCGCAATCTTAACTAACAGTCCGGATTTCTAATCCTGCCTAAAACATAATTTCGATTCTAGATGGAATGGGAATTGAATTCCAATTCTATCCAAACAAACAATTAGAATCAAAATAAGTGATTCTGATTTTCATTCCGGAGTCTGTTTTTGGTGAACCAAACGGGCCCATAGTCTTTTGCATTCAATATTAGATAAAATTTCTACTTATTCGTTCTTATTGAGTTGTTGGCAACCAGATATTCAAGTTGTTTTGGTTCACAAGCTGTTGTCTTGTAAGGGAAAGAGACTATGGCCAGCTTGAGATAGAATAGCTTTGATGTTAATTTGAGTAAGTTCTTATTATCCTAGATATGGTATGGGAAAAAGTATTGTTTTGTCTAAAAGTAAGGACTATGGTTAAGTGAATGATTAAGGAGGAAAAATTACTCTCCTCATCCTCATGGAAACACTGTAGATATTGCACTCCCTGTTTCTGGGAGGAGATTGACTCCCCTGAAGTGGGTATGCAACAGAATTGCACTCATTGCTTACCCAGTCACACTTGACTGAAAATTTGAAGTCACCTCATAATTCTAGTTAGCAACATGTCATGGGCTGACACAGTCATTTTTTTCTGAATTTAGGTGTCCTTTCCTTGCATGAGAAGACTGGCCTTATGATAAATTCGACTTTTCCCAAATAATCTTGGATTTAATATGATCGTTTATTAATATGAATACTGCAAGATGCAAATACTCTCAAAGTCCCAAAAGTTTGGACATGCATACATATACCAACCATTAGATCGCCACCCCCACATAAAACATCTATTCTGCTTCCATCGACCACTTCACTTTCTGCAGACTTCTTCCTCTTTTCCTTGTTATGACAAGACAGGCATAACAGAGTGTTTGTTATACTATTTCTATAGAAAGTTTCAGGTGATTACTGACGTAAATAAGCAAGTTGGCATTCTGATTTTATCCAATTATATGCCAGACTGCAGATTCCTTTTTCTAGTAATTATTGCATAATCTGGGGCTATCAAGTTAATTTTAACAAAGCAGCGAGCCTAGTTATAGGCTGTTTTAACTATTTCGCTGGTTATAAATATGGATTTTATCAAATGGTGATGTTGCTTCTGATTATCAACTAGTCTTGTCATTGGATGATATTTTTTGTGAGTTAAGGCCAAATAATGAGTTTGAATTCTTGTGAATTTTAGATTTTCAAATGCTTTTTGTTCATATCATGCTTTTCAACAGCTGTAATGCAATCTTGTGCAGACCATGATTGTTTTATGTACATATATTTTGACAATGACTATTTTATGTACTTGTGGCATTTTTTACATCAAAATGATGCTTAATTTATAAACAAGTGGACATACCAGAATCTTTGAAATATTTCTGAGAAGAATTTTCTGGGCTTTAGCAGGATGCTATGTCCTCGATAACATAATTTTGTAAGGATCACCAGCAAACCTGTCTACCCATTCTTGGATGTTGCAGATTGCCTTGTCTGGGCTGCTCTACCCTTCACAACAGCATATAGGCTCTCCGTCCTTCGCTATTTCCTCTATTGTCATTATCATTATTTTTTCTGTAAGAAGGACCATGTTAGCTTTAGGTAATATGGTCTGTTATGTTTGATTTTTCTATATTTGGGCTTTTTCTATTTACAGGATGTGAATTTGATTATGTGGTTATAGACTTTGCTCCAATATTTGATTTGTTTCACATCTCCTTTTCTCCTGCTAGTATATTATGTGCTTCTTGACTTTTGTATTTATTTGCTGCTATCCAAATCTCTGAGGAATCCCTTTTTGGCACATATTGTGATCGTTGTTTATTTTCTAAGAAATTTAAATCCACAGGAAAATGCATACCTATAATCAGGGGCGGTGGAATATATCAGGCACATATGAATGAAGCTCCTGAAGTGCTGAGCGGTGGAGGCTGGGTAGTTCCTATTTATGTTCTCTGACAACCACTTCTTTGTGTCAACTTTTTTCTTTTGCATGATGACTACAAATTATCATCAGTTTTTATGAAAGCTCATTGTTGCCTTTCAAGTAGTTGCATATATTTCCAGAAGGAAAGGTGTCGCAGGAAGATGCACCGATAAGACGTTTGAAGTGGAGAGCTGCGAGTCTTATTGTACATGCGCCTGTAACCCCCATAGTTTTGCCAATGTACACTATGGATTTGACAAGGTATATGGATATGTGCTTCATTCATCTAGTTTCCTAATTTTTTTTTTTTTTTTGGCTTTCAATCACATATTTCTCATGTGAATCTAACTAGGATGTTTCTAATTATTTTTTACCAAAAATATGATGAATGCTATCCTATCCATCATTCTATCCTATTAACAACTTCATACACTGAGTAAATTCACTTATCATGGGTTTGGAATGCTAAATTTCCAACTTTCTAGTTGTTAAGGAATCTAGAAATGTGAGTTGTTTCTTCAATGGATGGAAAGAGCGCACACAAGCACAAATGGACATGCACACACCCTCCTGCTCCCATGGGCGTGTGCGTGCTCACACCAATGCGCACACGCATGCTGATGGTATTTGATAATGTTTTGTTGCTAATGTATTTGTTATGTAATTGAAGTGCAAAATTTTTAACATGATTAGTAACAGGTTGTCTTATTTACAGAAGTGGGAAGCCAATTTGACCGTGGGTGTGGGGAGCAGATTTCTCAAGAAACCAAGAAAAAAAAAAAGCAAAAAAAAAAAAAGGTTGGGGGGGAGGAAGAGGGGGAGGAAGATTGACTTGGGAAGTCCGTGGGATTAAATTTCCTGAGAGATTATGAAATAGATGCACCACCCTGAATAGAAGTTTTACATTGACATTTTGTCTTCTCAGGAAACAGATTACCACCCAAATTAGAAATTTTACATTTATATTTGCTCTACAGATTTAATCACACAGGGCATTGATATGAGAAAAGAGACACTTAGGAAGTGTATCCAGGAGCAAGTTTCCCAAGAGATTCAGAAACAGATACGCTGTCCTCGGTAGAAGATTTACTTTGATATCTGCTATAAAGATTTAACCATACGGAGCATTGATATGAGAAATTTCTGATATGGTAATTGCCTTGTCAAAGGCATTTACTGGTGTTAGAGTTTGTTTGGCATACCATTTGCATTTGCATTTGTGTTGTATTGTATTGCGTTTGAAATTCAGCGTTGTGTTTGGTTGGATAGAAGTGCTTGGATACCATCTTTAGTCACACATAATGTTGATGTTGTATAAAATTTTAAATATAAAATATCTAAATGAGAAAAAAAAAGTTCAAAAAAATAGAGAAGCAATTGAGAGCTAACCTCTTTTCATCGACTAAGGGTTACTTAAAAAAATAGAATTCATCGACTAAGAGTAAGTTAAAGGATATAATAGGATAAAAACTTAAGGATAATGTTCGATTTTCACTGAAATTGTAAGTTTAAGAAAATGCATTAATTGCATAGAAAAAAAAAAAAAACATTTACTTCTTGCTTTGTTGGACTTTCTTGCCGTTGATGTCCTATGAAGACAATCTTAGCGCCGCGTTCCTCATCTCCAAATGGGTTGGATTCTGTTAGAGCCTCAAACATGCTTCGACGCAAGGGGAGAGCCAAATGGTCCTTTGGTCTCATGTTCTTTGTGGCACGATGCTAACATTTCTTCAGCATGCTTATTCTGCACAACTTCACTTTTTTGGTATCGAAAATTGATCGTCGGAACAGTAGCAGAGATTGACTGCTGCTCGCATCATTCTCTGTTTCTCTCATATGTTGTTTTATTTACTCTTTCTCGAGACCTTCAGGTGATGCCTGAGAAATCTGTCTTTGAAGAAGACCACCGGTCCTTCTTTGCAGTAAGGACGTCAAAATCATCATTGGAGAACCAATTGAATTCGACCTCCAAAGCTTGAAGCAGACAGCTAAAACAGAATCTCGAGGATTGTCTATTCATGGCCTTGGGTGGCCTGATGGTACCCCGGATGGACTTGACGAGGCGGCACAAAAATGGCTCTACATTAGCGTTTCGGTTATGGAGAAATTGCGCAACTTTGGTGCAACCCTCAAGGGATTTAAGGTATGATATAATAAACATTTTTCTTCAGATTGATCATGGTTATAGTGTACATGGCATGGAAATATTTCGTGGCGTACTCATTTTCATGCGTGTATAATTTAGTTACATGGTAATAGTTACAAAAAAAGGCCCTAATATCTTTTTCCCGACAAATAACACTTTCTTTGTAAGACCACGCAGCGATTTATTACTGAAGAAATAAAAACGAACCATTCTCATCTCTTTCCAACTATTGGGAGTTATTTAGTTGCCTGATTGTAGTCTTGCATCCATGATAATTTGTAACTCATGATACAGCTGCATAAATTGCATAACCTTTTGTTTGATTTATAAATATTATAATGCAAGTGATGCATATTTTGCACGCGAATGGCTTCAGTTGCATTAACACCATTCTTTTTTTCTCCTTTTGTTTCATTCAAGCATGTTATATATATATATATAGAGAGAGAGAGAGAGAGAGAGAGAGAGAGAGAGAGTGTGTGTGTGTGTGTGTGTTTGTTGCCTTCTCCATTTTTAGGTCTGCATATATCTTAAAATTATTCCTTTTTTTTATCTTTGAATTTATGCTTGATCACATTAAAATGTAGCAAAATCTCTCTCTCATATATATATATATATATATATATATATATATATATATATATGGAGCGCTGCGCCCTAGCATGCGCACAGTCCTGCACACCCTACGCCTTGGCATTAGATCCTTGTTTTAAGGAGCATCCTAACTACTAACGGCTAGGGGAGCGTGTGCATGTCTATTTAAAGGCATAAGTGGCTTCAAGGCTAAGGTGATCGATATCGATATATGATATATCATCATTATTGATGGTGTGAGAGATTTGGGAATTAGGATTGATAGCCAACATTGCAAAGGGTTTTGGGAGCTTGTGAGAGGGAGTTCTTGCAAGAGAAAATCCTTATGTGTGGGGTTGGCATGCTGCTAAAAAGTTTCAAAAAAGGAAAGATCTAGCTCAAAGGGGTTTGAGAGTAGTCTTCTGAGAGGATTGATCTTGGTGTGAGATTCTTGATGTAATGGATCTTTTGGATTAATGAAAGGCTCTCTTTTTTCAACCTCATCGTGTGCATGAGTGTGGCGTGGATCTTGATGGTTGTTGGAGCAAAGCAAGGTGTGGCGCAACCTTAGATTTTTATGAAATATGTGCCTGATGTTTGTTTTTTGATAATATATAAGGTACATGTTTAGTCGCATAAGAAAATCTTTTATACTTATGTGGGGCTAAAAACTTGAATAGTAGCTTTCAATTAGTTTTTTTTTTTAATTGTAATTTTGAATTATTATAAATGATATTGTAATAGATTTATGGTGACGGGTTTTTTTTGGGAGTGACTATGGGCTAATTAAGGTATTTATGGTCGAATTTAGATTTTTAATTTGATGAAGGGCATTTAGTGAGAGCTTCTTCAAGAGTTTTTTTTTAAAAAAAGAGTGATGAAATATGTAAATTTTTGATAATTATGTAGAAAGATGAAAAAACAAATTTTAGAACAAGAGAAAGAGATGTGATATTTAAGTGACAAGAGAAAGAGATGTGATACTTAAGTGGCGTTTGATTCGTGGTAGTATAATATTATTAAAAATTTTATATTTTGATAATTTTATACTTAGTAATTAGATTCACAGAAGGAAAGAATATTATGTTTGGTTTATAATGCAGTAATTAGTTTGTTATATTTTTAAATTTTATTATAAATTTTTTTTTTTATCTTTTAAGTAATCCTTTCGTTTTTTACTAGGACATGAAATGTTTGTAAACTATTTTTAGAAATATTATAATTTAAATATTATAAATATATAATTTACACTATATATATAATATAATAATTAAATATCTCATTATATTATATATATGTTTATATAATATATAAATATTTAATAATATATTATATAATAATTTAATATGCAAAAAGGTCATAGATATTAATAATTTAAAATTTAAAATTTACATATTACTATATAAGTATATAATAATGTATAAAATATTTAAATATTATATTATTATTTAATTTAATATTAATATAAAAATGTTACATTGTATATTTAATATGAAATATAAATATAATATTTAAATATTTAAATATTATCTAGTGTAAATTAAATATATAATCAGATATTATTAAATATTTATATGAAAGTTAAAAGTATAATTTAGAATTATGAGATGTTGATAATCTTAAATATTCTTATTTTAGATAGGAATCGAATTATATAATTTTAAACCATAGGGAATCAAATATTGCTGTATAATTGCTAACCATAATAATCTGTATGTTAATTTTAGTTTATCAACCTCTTAAAATAATTTTTAATTTTATATTTTTTGAGCCTTAATTTAAATTGTTCCTTTGTGGTCATCGGCGACGCATCATGGTTGTCCAGCGCCATCGATTGCTTGCACCAGCGTTGGGGATCAACCTTAATACAAAATAAAAAAAAATAAAATAAACTTCCCGCACGAATGGAGTTCAACATTTTCGTTTTGTCTTCTAATTGACATCCTGCTGCCGGATATGGTTCTTGGCATGAACCCACTGGTTGTCCCTCTCTTTTTCGCGTTCGGACTTCTAGTGGATTTTATCTGAGCTATTCTTGGAAAGCAACTCCACGATCGTCGGTAGCCGGGGTCCCTCGGTCAGTCGTGAATGACGTGGGCCACAATAATGGCACGAAAAGTTCTGGATAACACCGCGGTGATGGCACGAAAAGTTTCGTTCTGGATTGCTATCGTAGTGCCGTGAAACTCTGGCGTCTTTGGCATTATGATCATCCCATGCATCACCTCCGCGTTGCATAAAATAAATAAACTTTTTAACGGATAACAAAAGGCGATGATGGCCTGGATGCCGCCTCGTTTGCGACGCCGCCTAGACGGGGAATGACCGTCGATAAGAATAAATTCCTTCGGTAAGGGCGCTGGAATGTTGAGGAAATAAAGTTTGCCTTGACTAAATGAAAACCGGCCGTGATCAAGTTTGTCTTGACCATAAGAAGGCCGTGGTACCTTCTGGTTCGTCCTTTGAAGCCAAACAAACAAACAAACCTCCACTGTATGCGGTATCAACAACGGATAAAATAAAGAAGGAAAAATCTATTCGAACTGAGCACAGGCACTGTGGCCAGTGCGGCGTCCATTTTCACACGTCATCGTCATGGTCCAGCAACGCGAAGGGAGGCAGTGATGAAATCTCCTTTCTCCCATCGGGGAAGGGAGGCATTTAATATTATTTAAAAACAAAAGCTCTAGGCACGGTGGCGGGCATTCAGAAGAGACGACTTAACGCGTACTTATCCGGTGGACCCAGCCCCACCTCAGTCCGACTACTTGCAGTTGAAGGCATTTAATTGACCGATGTGCAGCAGGGGAAGAACAAGAGTTGGAACAGCATAGCAATACGTATGATATTCATGAATATGGAATCCTTCCCTTATCCCGCGGGTTCTACGACGGTTGACCGTTGACGCCGCCGCAACTTCGCACTTGTCTCTCTTCTAGTCCCCACAAACAAACGTTGAACCAGCTCTTTTCTCTCCCCTCGTTTCCCTTACCCCTGCCCCCGAATCTTCGCCCCTCCCAGCTCGAAGCTCCCCCTCTCTCTCTCTATCCGTCTCGACCAAATCCAACTGTCCCACTCTCGCTGCCTTTCCATTAACCATATATATATATATGAAGACCAATCCATCGCTACAAGATCAAAACACAGCCGAAGTTCCAAACTCCCAAAGCCAGAGGCTCCAAACTGCATCATAGAATTTGCCAAGTTATCGATATTTTCTTCGGCCAGATTCATCTCAGCAATGATGCTCACTGTCACCAAAGAAGCCATACGCCTCACACCAGCCTGCTTGTCGGCACCTCTCGACGAGCAGAGCAAGAATCCTCCGTCGTTGCTCAGCAAATTGCGAGCCATGTTGTCGCCGAAGAAGCCGCCGACGACGACGCTATTGCGAGTGCCAAGCAGCAGCACCCTGCCGAGGCTGTCGACGTCGTCGCGTAGCAGCGGGCGCCCGCTGGAGCGAGTGTTCTGCTGTTTCGACGAAAATGGCGATGGTAAGATATCGCCTGCGGAGCTTCGTAGCTGCATGAGGACGGTGGGGGAGGAGCTGTCGCATGAGGATGCGGAGGCCTTCGTGGCGTCGTCGGACTCGGACGGCGACGGCTTGCTTTGTTACGATGATTTTGTGAGGCTGGTGGAGGGGGAGGGGGAGGAGGAGAAGGCGCGGAGCTTGAGCGAGGCGTTCGCGGTGTACGAGATGGAGGGCCAAGGGTGCATCACGCCCAATAGCCTCCAACGGGCGCTTCGGAGGCTGGGGGACTCGAGGACCACCGAGGAGTGCATGGCCATGATTCGAAGGTTCGATCTCAATGGTGACGGTGTACTCAGCTTCGACGAATTCAGGGTCATGCTTCTTTAACTGAGACCACGCACCCATCATATTAAGTAAGATTCATGTTCGTTTTGATTCTTTTATATCGATGTTCAGTCCCTTTGTATGGTCGGGGGTCCCGATGCTTTCATTTGTATTCTATGTACATGGTATTCTTTCCTCAAGCAATGCATCAGTATACAATAAAATAAAATGAAATAAAATAAAGTTATGAGGAATTACCTAACTTGGAGCAAATTGGACTGTACTCTTTTATTTATTTATTTTTTTTAAAAAAAAAAAAAAAAATTTTCTATCATCTTATCGTTCGTATTTCAGACCTGAAAGGGTCTTTTTCGCTTTCTGAGGAAAGAACCGGGCAAAAGCCAATTCTTTACGGTTCCAATGGTTGATTTTCTCCGACCGTAATTGAAATGGTCAGTGTAAGTTGCCATTTTTCTTTTCTTCCTTCCTACTTTTTTTTGAATCGACCGTAATCTCTGTCTTTATTTATTTATCTATTCATTTTTCAAGGGAAAGCTTTGCCGTAGTTCTCACGTAGGCACAAAGTACAAACACGGCTTTGAATAGGGTCCGACCTGGTCCCTTCGTTTGCGTTCTTATGGTCAAAATTAGATGCGTGGATCTGGACCTACTATAATCAATAATCGAGATTGGCACGCAATCTCCTCTGACGATGAGGATGTTTGTTGCGGTCTTGAATTGCTGTTAGATGAATTCCTTAGCTTTATTGTGGTATTTTTGGCGACTTTGAGTGAAATATATGTGATGATAACATCAGGATCAGTATTAGTCCTCTCCAAGAGGAATAGTTATAAACTAATATTCTAACCTTGGTACCAGTTGGGAGGGCATGTACTTGGAGTCCTGGCAGCCAGTTAGCTATGGATTCCTCCCTTTAAATTTGCATTAAAAAGAAAAAAAAAAAAGAAAAGATTGTGAGTAATTATGATACTGTATGATTAGGTGTATTGGATCACATGTATCAGATTACATAACGCAATCAGCTAATTCATTAAAAATAGCTTATCTCATGAGAGATGGAGTTTTACAAATTTATCAATAATAAAGGAGTCAAATATTTTTTTTATAATTTAGTCTGAAGAGTTTTCATTCTTGAGGACATAAAGATATTTTTTTCATTAATATTTCTAAATAAATTACATATAAAAAATATTCTTAAGAAAAAAAGATGATTAGTGAGTTCGGGTACATGCTATGTAGGACAAAATAAGAGTCTATAGATCATTTGTTTATCTAATGCCTTTTTTCGAGCGATATTTGAGAATCCCTCGCTTGTTATCTTGAGTCAAGCAAACTATTATCTAGTATAAATAATTTATAATTTATGTGACAGAAAAATAAAAATGTCTGCAAACAGAATGAAATGTTGCGATCAATTGATGATATCTTTCATTTGGCATATTTAAAATAAGAGAACCTCAAGAATATTCTTCAACAACATCTCTTCGTCAGCTTCAATCTATTTCAAAATTTTATATATATATATATATATATATATATATTTATTGTGATAGGCTTTGTCATGAGAAATGCCTGCATGTTCATAGAAACTTTTGTACTTCTCTTTCTTCCTCCTGTTCATTCCCTTTGCAAATAACTTGGTTTGTTAATAAATTTATGACTGGGGAAAAGTCTCACCCCACTATTCCAATAAAGAAAAAAAAAGGTTCCAATATCTCTAGCTTCCTAATGTTGGCAAGGAAAGTAAGCCGTAGAAACAAAGAGGGTGAAAAGCAATCAAAACAAGGGAAAAAGGCCGGTGGGGCTGCCACACCTAACTTATTTTATGGGTTCTGGAGAAGAGCACAATGCGTGCGTGTAGACGGTGGCAAGACCAGAGAGATAAGGCCTGTGGGCAAGTCAATATTTGCCTGCCAAAAGAATCTTATTTGGTGGGGACGGCTATTAATTAGAAGGAACTTTTCTAGGAATTCAACTTCACTGGAGTCATAGATAGTTTTTGTGGTTATGTGCATCTGATACGACCCGGCATGGAAAGGCAACCGACTAGAAATTTCTCCAAAGAGAAGGCAAAAATTACACGAGTCTTATAGTCCATGCATGCAAAACAGTTTCAGGGAAACTCATGGTTATGGCCGCAGGCTGCGTTTCTGGCATTTCTTTTGACTTGCAGTGGTTGGACCATCCAGAGTAAGGTGTTTGACCATAAGACCATAAAGAATCCATTTGGAAAGATTCAGCTCTACAGAATCTATTATGCTGTGATCCAGAACAACAGTAGCATAGGAGAGATTTTGCATCCAAGTCCATAAGACCATATCAAAGAATATCTGAGCATCCGGATATAGATATAACGGTCAAATATATTAGCTAACAGTCAAAGATATCAGGGGCCTAGTCAAACGCCCGGTCGGTTGTCCAAGAGTTCATCTACCATTCCTTGTTGGAGTTGCTTGCTATATAGAGAGAGAGGGAGTTGACCGAGTCCTCTACAGCTCCCCAGGTTGAATATCCACCAATAAGGATGATCTCTTCTGGTATGGTATCCCAGTGTTCTTACTGACAAATTGCTCCACCGTATTTTATTAAGAGTGAAGCAATAAAAGAGATAGGAGAATCCAAGTAACTTTGAGCTATCAGAATATTATCAAATTTACTGGCCATAAGCAATTGAATAGTAGATTGAGTAGAACTCTTGAATGACTGCTCATCTTCAATTTTATCCATATCAAGTACAGTACTTAAACAATAGTGTCAGCCCATTTTCAGTTCATCCATTACAAGTGCACTGTCTTTAGGTTCGACTGAAATTTACGCCACCATCTTCCAAAGATGTTATCACTCCCTGTCCCTTTCTCATATTCTCGTCTCACGATCAGTACAAGGACAATCAATCTAACAATCACAACGCTCAGGACTACAATTAAATTACAACCTTGGTTTAGGACAAGCACAGCTCAATCATCAGTCACCCTCCAATGCGACCATTTGTTCACTCTGCTTGCAGTCTAGTAAACTATGTTGCCATCTACCATCTCAAAAAGGTAGTTGCTTGAGATCCACGTTACGGCAAACTTTATTAAGACAAATAGACAAACCGCTGGATGCAATTTTTATCTGTTACATAATTATTTTAATGTATCGGAAACCAAATAAATTGGACAAACCAACCAATTTTCTCTCAACTTTTGGAACTTAATGAACTCATTGGCAGCAGAACTATTTGCAAACTCTCAGCTACTCTTGGCTGTATCTAGCCATAATCCAACTACCACAATCCACGTGAAACAACTGAAGCGGAGAAAACTGGCAAGCCGGACATCCTGCTGTAACGAAAGAGGCGATAAAGGAGGAAATGGCTGTACTTTAATCATGAATTGTGCTAAAAGTCACGCCCCAGTTGATACAGCGTGATGCTGCTGACGCGAGTAGATACCTGGAAACTCTTTGTAACATGTAGGAAGCGAGCCAGAAATGACACGATCACCTGTTTAGAGGTTATGACCATCATCGTAGTTTCAGGGTTGTAGAAGAGATGCCCATTTTCATACGTTATTTGCTATTAAATGAAGAATATCTGAACATTCAAGAAGGCCAAAAAGAAAAAGAAAAAAAAAAAAAAACAGTTGCAGAAAATTCTGTGGCTGACAAGGTAACGTTATCTTTAAGGACACTGGATCCCATGCCGTGCATAGGAATGATAATAGCGCAAGGTGACTCCAATTTTTATCCTTGTCCCATCCAAAAAAAAAAATAAAAAAAATCCTTATACCATCTCCATGAACCAGAATCCTTTTCATCCCTCCTCACCCTATCCCTTCTCTAATAACACATATAATATTTAATAAAAAATTAAAATATAATTTTATAATATAAAGATATATAAAAATATATAATAATTAAGTATAAAGCCAATAGGATAAAGTGCAACATACTTGTACCCATTCATGCCCTATTTTTCTTAGCAGGGATAAAAATAATCTCGGTCATCATCTCCATGGCTACAAAAGATAAGAAATATCTGCACCAATAGAGTGGGCTGAAATGGGTCCTTGTTTTATAGGTTAACCATCTTTAGCGGTACAATCTTTATATCGCAAAGTATTGTATACTTTTGGATGAGCACCAAACATGTATGGATGGTGGGGATTAAATTTAGAAAATAGAAAAGAAGCTATTAGTGTCCATACAAGGCGTGGATTGTAGATGAAAGATAACTGTTCATATCCGAGATAGGACACGTGGCAATTATCTCAATATGGCAGTTTGCAGTACAAAGGTTGTACTATGAAGAATTTTATACTTATTTTAAAAGGCAAAAGCCTATTCTCTTCAACTGATTTTTCTAATTATTTTTTAATCACTCTTAAGGGCTTATGCACACTTAGGGATAGTAATTTTCTCTATTTTCTTTGATCTTTGTGGGAATCCGCCCCAAATCGAATGAAGATGGGATAATTTTTCTTTCCATGGTGATAGGGATGAATGAAGAAAATTCTATTCTTATAAATAGGGATAGAGAATGGCACCCTAATCCCTATCTCTATCGGTGATCCCTGCCCACAAGATCTTCGTATATGTTATATTATTTTAATATTATTATATTATTTTAATATCCTAAATATAGCTCCATATATAACCCTAAAATATCTTAAAACTACATGCGCTCGCCTTTTTTATATTTATTAAGATTGCATGTATTTATTTCTTGTAAAATGGCTCACAATCGCAAACTTATTTTATTATGCTCTTTGAAATTATGATTTTAATATATTTCTTATGAATTTGCTCAAGAAATTTATAATTATGGTTAATTTATTTAAATCTATTTTATTTGTTATATAAAACTTAATACTTTATTTTTATTTTTAAAATATAGTGAGCAAGAATTAAAATTTAATAAATAAATATTTTAACATAAAAAATGGGGTTGATGGGGTGGAGTCTCCAATGGGATGGGGTTTTTTGTGAGAATAAATATAGTAATTTCATTAAAAATAAAATAGGTGGGGATGGAGATCCTTGTGGGGATAGAGATCCCCATATGAATAGGGATGGGAAAGTTTCTATCTTCGTTGATGGGGATGGGAAAGATTTATTTAATTTATATTTTTTTTAAAAAAATTATTTAATTTGTAAAATTTTGATGAGTATCTAATTTACATTAATTATGTACTGAGAAGATTTTATATACTTATAAACAATCCAAGGGGTCCAAATAATATCTCGTTGGCTTTTTTTTTTTTTAAGTAAGATCAAGAGTTGTTACAAATAGTTTAGAGTGAACCCATGGACAAAAGGATACTCTGGATGGGCTTTTTTGAAACTGATCATGGGGCTAAGTGTGTTGTTTGTGATTGTTATTGGATTGATTAGATTTGAATTTGAATCCTTAGCTAAATGGGAAAAATATGCAAGAGCTCATATTGACGAGTATTTAATTCCACATCAGTCACATAATAAAAAGATTTTGGATACTTATATATGATCAATTAGTCTAAACAATACCTTCTAACTAGTTTTTTTAATGAAATTTTTAATTATTACAAATAATATTAGAATAAATTCATATTAATTATGCATTAGGAAGATCCTAAATATTTATATATGACTAATGAGCTCAAATAATATGCTCTCGCTAATCTTTTTTATGTGACGTCCTATGTTATCGCACAACTGTACACTCATTACTTTTTAGCAAATCTCTCCTAAGTGTTCCCTAATGATTTAGTTGCTGTTGATAAGCAAGTCTCTCCTAAATGTTCCCTAATGATTTAGTTGTTGTTGATAAAAAATGATGTAACAGGACTATGTGACTAGTCTTGAATATAATAAAACATCAATTTCAGTCTTGGAGATTGTAATGCCCTAAGCCCACTTGCTAATCCAACTAACTTCATTAGTGGGCCGAAACCACGTGGCCCAAAAACTTGAGTGAAAGTTAATAAGTAGCAAGTGGACTTGAGTTATAAGTAAATAGCACATTTATCTCACATCCAATGTGGAACTAAATTTGAGGTATCACAATCTCTCCATCTTATAATGCGACGTCCTCGTCGCACACCACAAGCTAGTCAGAATCTATCCCCAGTCAGGTCATTGGTGCTGCAAGGGCGGCTCCACGCTATGGCGGGACTCTACCACCGCCCCATGGGTAGTCATTTCCTCATGCCCACCAACTTCCGCACACTCGGATCGGCTCTGATACCACTAAAGTTGTCACGCCCCAAACCCAGGGGTGGATCTAGGGGTGCCAACCCACCGTATGCAAGGCATGCAAGGTGTCCAAAAATCAAAGCCATTCACAATTAGAAGAATGTAAGATAACATATTTCATTTAAATAAGATGTCATTCTGACTACAATCCAAGATAGAATATGTGTCTGAGAATTACAAGCAAACTAAAAAATAAATTCTATCTACGCAGACGGATGCTTCAATCTATCCTAGTTCCAAATTATGCCTTTAGCTCTGAAAAAAAAAAAACATTGAGAGTTTAATGAGCACTCACTCAATAAGCAAGCCTAAATAATTATATCATATTATCTTCAAAATAACATATTATATCAAAAAAAAAACATGCGTGTTCTCTTGATAATGAATAATAATATCATTCTTGGATTGTATGGAAAACTTTTGCCATTTTATATTTCAAATTCTATTTCAAAAATTTTGAAGTCCTTATAGCCAAATTCATTATCATTTAAATTCATCTTGTTACGTATACACTGCTGCCTCATGCTATGGCCACATTGATCCTGTGACTGGGCCTGAACAAAGTACCTCATAAGGTGTTACCTCCATATATTCGTCTCCTGTGGAGGAAGGGTTCTGGTACTAGTTTCATATCATCATGTCATCATGTCATATCATAGCGGACTGCAAGTGGCACATTTTCATATTAAAAAAAAAAACTTAATTTACATATGATATTTAAGCAATTCATAGCATTGTTTCCAAAATAATTTACATAATTATAAATTGGTATTTGAGGTGATCATACCAAACATGCATATACTGCATAAGTATCATTATTTTGTAAAATCTATTAAAATATCAGTGCTAGTTATTTTAAAGCATGTAAAGAGGCAGTGAAAAATCAATTTTTATTTTCATATTAATAACTATAATTAAACACATATAATGAATTCCTCAAGTATCATATTTAATAATTATTTAAAAATTACTGATAAATAGCTTACTTACCTTTTGTCGCTATTCCACAAATCCAGATGAACTATTTGAGCTTCTGGTACTTACAACATAATATTTTATATTTTATATTTTTTAAAATTTATGATGCTAAAATAGACTTAATTAAGCTATCAAGTCTTATCCTAGGCCTAATTTGGGACTCGAATATCTTCATATTCATTAGTCCAAATGGGGAAACAAAAATTTTTAGACAAACTAGGATTAATGAGGATCTAAACCCATATTTTTTTACATTGGGCTAAGCTCAATTTAAACTCCAAAAATTAGGTCCAAGTGGGCTTGATGGGTTGAACCAAGGCCAGCCCAACCCATCAATCTCTCCTCCCTGTTTTTCTGGTTCAGCCAAACCAGTGCCGACTCATCCATCTTGCTTAGTCGCGAGAGCTGTTCCACTCGGCTCGTCGCGGCAAGGGCCGACACCCAAGGGTCACCAAAGGTTCCGGCGATCCCTCCTCCAAAGCTGGATCCTTCTCCGATTCCATGCCCGAGCAAGGGTCCGATTGACCCTCGCTTGGGATAACCGTGACTGTTGCCATGGCTCTGTTCCTCCTTGAAACAGAGCCATGGCACAAATACCCAATAATTCCATCACAACCCACGTAATCGCATCATAAACCGATCATGGATCCAAGATAGAATAAAAATAGTATGAGATTTTGGGATTTACTTGGAGATTAAGACTTGAATCAAGACTAGGGACGCACAGATTGAATGAGGAATGCTTAAGATAAATTTTAAAAAAAAGTCAGATAAATTCAAAAAAATGGCCACAACTGAGAAAATATCTATTAATTACAAATCCATCGATCTTTATATATCAAAAAGAGTGTAAGAGAATCGTACCTAAAGGAATGAAGAAAGAGAGAAGACTGGGAACAATGCCTTGAGACTTCTTAACGAGGTGTATAAGAGGAGAAGGAGGTTTTAACGTCACAGTTCTTCGAGAAACGGTTCCAACAGGAGCGAAAAAGGCTGCGTAAATGCCTTCCTCCTTTAATTTGTTCGTGATAACGCCCGCCGCGATGGTCGCAGTGTTATTCACGGGCGTTACACCCATCGTGCTTGCGCTAGCTCGTGATGCAAAAGATTTCAGAAGCAAATTATCTTGAGGAGTAACATGGAGGCACAGAGCCAATCTTGAAGCTGCACGCAAGCCTTATAGACATACATGTAAAGACGATATTACCATCAATGCATGTTTGCGAATGGTTATGAAAACTATTAGCTAGTTAACTAACTTGGACTCGAGTACTTGGCATGTACCTGGGTTGCCTGAACTTTTGATTCACGGAAATGGTATGGTTTTAATTTAGTTGGATTGGACTTGGCTTGGATTTGATATACATAGTGAGATCAAACCATGTCTGCATACATACAAATATGTTGCGCATGCTTAAACGCTCATATTTCACGGACGTTATTCTTGAGCGTTACAGAGATCTTGTAGCCTAAGAAGAGAGTTTTTTAAACTACTTTCTTGGATGCTAAGGCTAAAATAAAACAGAAAGAAATGATAAAATAATAATAACAACAACAATAATAATAATAATAATTTCTTTAAATTTTCAAGAGAAAATCTGAGCTACCACTTAGAGATCTTAGATTTTAGAATTTTTTATGGTTTAGAAAGGGAAGCAGATTGGTTGCAGCATATTGCACTTTCAACATAGAGCATCCTGTAATTACATTCATGTACCATATGAGCAGCTCAATAAAGTCCTTGGGACACAAAATACATGTCACCTTTGCGCATTAGCTTCAGTCCTTCTATCGTAGAAAACTTTAGAACATTAGCTTCAATCTTTTTTTTTTTTTTTTTTTTTTTTTTTGTGCGCATATATTTGTGTATATTTGTTTCTTCAAATATAACTCCTTTATTTCCTCTAATTTTATTCAACATTTTAAATATATATCGAAGCTAGCGATAAGCTTCTAAAACTTTTTCTTCTAGTCATTCATTGATGAGATCCGGACGGTATCCCGTCTTTTCTCTGCGATCAGTTCGGTGAACAGCTAATTTGCTACAGCTGTCGCTAAACGGCCAGTTCTCACTCCACTTTAAATGCAAAACCTCCCGCCCCCGTCTCTTGGTGCCCTGACCCTTATTGAAACGGTCCTGGCTCCGGCGTCGCGATGGAGCCCGAGAGGAGGAGACGGTCGTCGCGATCGCCGAGCGAGAGGCCGAGGGAGATCTCCGGCGTGGCTATTGGAGCCCCCTCCTCCTCCGGTTGCGGCACTCCTCTTCGGACTTTTCTCGAAGGATCCGAGGCTGACGAAGCCACTCGGAATTCCTTGAGCTTAAATTTAGCTATTATTGTTCTTGTTTTAAAAATCTTTCAATGCTTGGGGATGTGCAATACATTTAACAGCCTGAAGATGTTGGAGTAACCGATGGATGCTTGTGATTTCATTTTTTTTTTTCCCAATTACAATTTTTTTTAAAAAAAATTGTGCATGATATTTGCACATTGCTGATGCGCTCATCCTGTTTATATCTGAATCATTACTTGAGTGAAAGTGCACTTAAAGCAGTACGCTATGAAGAGGTGATGACTCATTCGCAGAAATCTAGCCGCCACCTTTTGCTATTCTGTTTTGCAACAAGTATGAACTTCGTGGTTATCTCAGTCATTTTTTTTATTTGTGATGACTGGTTTTCTAATGCCTATAAATTTTTAGCTCTAGGTAGTGAACATTCACGGATTGCCATCTTGGTCTCGTAATGCTTCAACGCTTACAGGGGTTTTCATCATAGCTTACAAGGAATATAGCACCGCTTATGAATGTTGTATTGCATTGGTTAAATTAGTTAAGATTACTCTTTCTCCTTTAAAATATTTAGTGCTTCATTTTTTCATTGTTTGTTTTATTGGAGATTGTTGAGACGCAAGGCTTAGCCATGCTATTTTCGCACCTCACATTCATACTTCCATCCATGCTATTAGCACCCGAGGACCCTTGAGAATACTATTGTGAATAAACAACGTGGTGAGACAAACCTGCGGGTGGTCCATCCCTTTTAGTAGACCAACTTAAGATTTAATCACCTCCTTTCATCACTCGGAGTCCTATTGCTTCTGACCAGGTGGAAACTCTTTAGGAGGTGATCTGCACTAAGGCCAATAAGGAACCTTACAGCCATAGCCTCTCACCAAACAGACGTTTCTAAGTTTTTTCTATTTTTTCTTTAGAGTTTAAAAAAGAAGGGAAGTGTGCCCTAGTCATATAAATTAATTACGAACGTGAAAGCAGAGATATTTGGAAAGCAGTTGTCCTTATTCGTCGTCGTTTGGTTATCATGCATTCTTATGTGCATATGATATGTTATCTTCTTGCCGGACACTAATCCCTGGGTCCTATGTGCTACCCATGCTAGTACTTTGCACAGTCCATCGAAGAACCGTTTGGGAGATGGCGCCTTCTATAACGTTATGTTATCTTTCATTGGATCAAGTAAGGGATGCCCCCTCTCGCCCTTCGTTTTTATACTCTCTATCCGAGTTCAGATGTACTCCAGTCTGATGACTGATTCAGCTACCCAACCGAGCACCCAATGCGTGCTACTTATTCCAGTGAGACGTGTTACCTGACGTTATTTTGGTGTCCTTTTGCCGGGCTCTAGACGCAAAGGCCAATGGTTTCTCTGCTCTTTTGGACGGGGTAAACGATCAAGTAGATAGTCAAATGGAAGCATTCATTTGGCAGGGAAGCACTGGTTCTTCGTGGTGTTATTCATACCAGTCCAAGGAAATTTCATCTGATTTCTTGGAGCAATATCTTTACTCGTAAAGCTGAGGTCGTTTCGTTATCGAGGCCTTTGACCATAACGACGACGACGGAGGAGTTCTTCCGCGGTGGAAGGCCGGAATCTATTCCATCCGCCACTTGGCTCGCCAACCATCAGCTTTATTTATTTATTTTAGTTTCACAAAGGCCACCAGCAACAGCTATGCACGGTCAACAGCCGTGATGGACCCACGGGCCACGTTGATTCATGCGTCTCGGCTTATAATATCGTAGCACGGGCTAAAGCGAGTTGGAAGGAGGAGCGAAAGACTTTCGAAAGCAAAGACATGGGAAAGCTAAGGCCCCCTTGCTTTACTGCTCTCCTCCTCTTCTCCTTTGCTCTCTTTTGCTTTCCCCCCTCCCAAGCCCAGCAAGGATACCTCGACAACAGGCAGATGGATTGCGACGCCACCAACGGTTCCACCACTCTGGGCTACTCCTGCAATGGCCAACGCAACTCCTGCTCCACCTTCCTTACTTTCCGATCCCAGACTTTGTACCAGTCTCCCGTCGACATCGGCTACCTTCTCAACGCGGACACCCCCAACATCTCCACCATCAACGGCGTCACCGACTTATCCCAGATCCCTATCTTCAAACTCGTCCTGGTCCCCGCTAGCTGCTTATGCTCTGGCCACTACTACCAGCACAACGCCTCCTACACCCTGAAGGCCGACTCCGAGACCTACTTCCCAATGAAACCTACCAGGGCCTCTCCACCTGCCAGGGCCTCGCCGCCCAGAACTACGATAGCCGGAACCTCTCCGTGGGCGAGAAGTTGGTCGTCCCCTTGCGCTGCGGCTGCCCCACCGCCAGCCAGACTGCCAACGGCGTCAAATACTTGCTCAACTACTTGATCACTTGGGTTGGGGGGATGAGGTTCCGGTGATAGCCCAGAGGTTCGGCGTTGATTACCAGTCAATTTTGGATGCGAATGGATTGACATCCGACTCCACTATCTATCCCTTCACCACGCTTTTGGTGCCCCTCAAAACCGAACCCTCTCTAGAGGGCTCCGTGAACCCATCGCCGCCGTCCCCGGTGCTTGTGCCTCTCACCGTGGTAAGCGACGAAGGCAGCTTTAACCATAAATTGGTATGCATCGGAATTGGAATTGGAGTTGTTCTATTAGCCCTTTGTGGAGTCGTGGTTTGGCTCTGCCGCCTTAGACGCAAGCCAATTCCTCAAGGTCCCAAAATTGCAGAGCATGTCGAGCGTGGTGAGCTGGACGAGAAGAAGTCGAATGCTTTGGCTTCTAGCGAATCATATAAGTATAAAGAACTGGAGAGGGCCGCCACTGGATCTTTCAGGAAGACCACATGCTGTCATCAATGGGGATAACTGTGCGGTAAAGAGCCTGAAAGGAGATTTTTCAGATCAATATATCCAATTCATTCCAATGTGATCAGGCTGTCTGGTTTCTGCCTCCATGACGGTTCCCTTTCAAGTGGTTGTCACGGAATTGTATGTAAAGGTCGGTTGATTTTTTTTCTTTTTTATTTTTTTGTTCTCTCTCCACAGGCTTCGATTCTGTAGTTCAATCTGCAGCAAAGAAAAGCTTGAATTTCTGTTAAATCCTGAAGCGACCGAGCTAACGTCAGGGTATGTACAAATGGTGCCAATATCGTTTTGGATTCTGGGAAGATTCTTGCAAATGTGCTTGTTGAACGTTCTGAGAAAGAGAAAGTCTTGGTATTAGATCTACTCTTCTGTTAGTCTCAGCTCAGTAAAGAAAAGGAAGAAATCTTTTCTTCTTTTCCTTCATGTCAGCAGTCTTATCTTGGAACAAATAGTTTTTTCATGGTTTTAAACTACGTTGAGCATGAACGGTCCTATCTTGTAACAAATAGTTTTTCATGGTTTTAAACTATGTTGAGAGAGGGCAACCAACAGTACAAATAACAAAAATACACAACTTCGTTGGCAGAAAAGTCCATACCCAAATGTCTGTCCCTAACCTTACAATACTCCAAACTACTAATCAGGTATAATTTATCTTGATCTTTCTTGTCTGCTCTTAAATTGATGAGGGTTAACTTGATGTAGACCTTGAGAGAAACTGCCCTCCATCCCCCAACTTTATTCATGGTAATCTTTCAATCGCCCAACGATCTATAATGTTAGTCACTACTCCCACTAGGGCTAGGGAGTGTGTGAAGTTGTTATCACGGCTCTGGTACTATGAAAGACGTTAGAAAGATGGCTTATAACCAATCTTTCTTTAAATACTGAAATTCTTCTTCGTACAGACATGCTGTAAGCCACTGCTCTAAGGAAACGAAGCAGAAGATTCGGGTAGCATGGATCTTGGAGGACCTAGCCAATCTAGTACACTATATTTTCCTTGGGTAATGGCTGCTGCAAGACCTGGATAAGTTGGCAGAGGGGTTATGCTTGGAGGTCAGTAGGCACAGAAGTTCCATTGCTCGTAAGGCAATGAAGGAAACCACAATGAGAGGTCTGCTAGCCAACACGGCCCACCTTTGAGGTGGATTCCGCATCCTTTGGAAGCATTAATTTGTATTGAGCCCGAGACTATGTGAAGCTGCATCTGGACTTCTCCAACAACTTCCTCATCTTTAGTGAGTAGTGCCTCGGATGCTGATTGACAAATCAATGGCAAGCTTGAGCCCGACTATACAGGCTTTGTACTCCGTAATATTATTTGAAAATTCAAAATTTAGCCTGCACTATTATTTTTTTCAAAGGAGAGATGGCTAGGAACAAGAAGGTGAGTGGTCTCTACCATAGCAGATCCCCTGCTGAGACGGCCCTCTTTTTTTGTTCATTCACCATGGCATAAAAGAATGAAGAAGCTAAAATAATTCAGAAAGAGAATGGCGCACCTAGCCATTGAGAGTGTTTGCAGAAGAGGGAAGATCTTGGAGAAGCAAATGAAACATCCAATTCAAGACCCGACCTAGCAGATGCTGGAGCAGCAACCTGGGAATCTGATTAAAAAAAAAAAAAATGATAAATTTTCTACAGTAAAAGTTATTTGAGATCCTTTTTGAAGGCTCAAGTACTCTATAGGTTCAAATGCCAACCATATAAGTTGGGATTCTTGATGCATTGCAAGAAAGCTGGTTTTTGTATAGATTCTGAAATACTCGATGGATTTCGACAGCACTGATGACAAATATATTCTTTCCTATGCAACAAGTGGGACATCGATCCTTTCACTCTCTTCAGGGGGGGCATCGAAAGGGATTTATTAGACCTTAACGGATAATCCAACTTTGAATCGGATCAATGAATTTTTAGGGGCTCTAGCATGAGCAAAAATTGGTGAAAAGTTCACTGGTCAGTGCTCGTTTTCCACTGCTCATGTCCTTGTATTGAATAGATGGATGTCTTCCTCAGCTCATGGGAATGTCCTGTGTTCAGTTCCCAATATAAGATTCTCTTTCAAATATGCATGAGCTTGTCTGCAACGACTGTATCCTGCAACTGAACCTTTTTATTAAGGTGATACGGGAAATTAGTACTCCCTAAAAATTTCCACTCTTCAGTGCAGTTAATTATTTCAAACACCCAAAATTTTTGCTTCATTGTCAGACTGCTTAATCAGTGTGGATTATGGTTTAGGCTTCGCTTGGATAAATGATTTTGATCATTGTTACAAGTCCATTCTGGACACCTTCGCTAGTAGCTCTTCCTCCTAGGATGATGGACTGACAAACTCTTCAATGGCAGACCTATTTATCCTAGATGTTTCTCAGCACATGGATTGCATCTTTCATGGACCAGAGAACACAGGAGCTTGCAGTGGAATGTAACTATAATACCCTAAAAATAATTCTACATTGGATGAAAAAAAAAAAATATTATATACTTTATAGTTGAAGTTTTATCCATTAACTTTCATTCGAATTTTTGAGCCATATGATTTCGATTCGCCAACAAAGTTAATTAGACCAGCAGATGAACTTAGAATATTACAAATGGTATCAGAGCCGTTGCGAAATTAATTGGACCAGCGGATGGGATTGAAACATTACAAATGGTATCAAAGCCGTGCAGAAGTTGATAGACATGAGGAAAATGCTACTCATAGGACGGTGGTAGAATTTCGTTCCATTATGGCACGGAGCCATCCTTGATCTGGTTCGAGATAGATTCTGACTAGCTTGTGACATCGAATTATAAGGAGGAGAGATTGTAATACATCAAAAATATTTCCATATGAGATCGAAAAGAAATGGACCAATGGATGAGCTTGAGGTTACTGCGTGGAGTACCAATGATTCAGCTTAGGATAAATTCTGGCTAACTTGTGACGTCGCATTGTAAAAGAAAAAGATAATAATACTTAAAAAATAGTTTCATATTAGATGAAAAAAAAAAAAATCAATGAATGGGCTTGAGACGCTACAATAACAAGCACTTTAGATCTACACTATATTACTTACTGCTTACAACATCTGGAGTACCTTGTGTTTTTAGATTGGTAAAGCCAAAGCCAATATGAAGGGCGATGAACATGCTCAATGCCATGCTACCAGCTTATTCTTCATGTGCCTCTGATGCAATGAAACGACTTTTCCCAGAAGCGGTGGTTGAGACGGTACTAGAAGTCTCGTTCATGGAGTACACTGAACACCTTTAATGCACAAGCTTTCTTCTGTTCACCAGAGCTGGAGGCAGGGTCATCTGGTTGCTTTTTCAGCACTAGCGGCCTGGTTTTATCTCATCACGTGAGACTTTTAATTCCTAGTCTGGCATTCTGAACACTCTCCGTTATCTTAAGTCGATACCGTTTCAACCGTCTTCATAATGTTACAAGATCTTAGAGAGAGAAATTCAGAATGCTTTGTGGCCGACCTTGTGCAGGAGAAGAAGAAAGATTTGTGGGCTAACTGGGCTGGCTTAGCGTCCATTTGCTATGGCAAGGCCCGATTCACAGACAAGGCCCAATCTATTCTCATTCAAGGCCTATTGAAATTGGCAGGGAAGTAGTTGGGCAGGAATTTCTATTGAGGGGTGAGTTATACCATAATTTCTTTTAAACTTATATAATAGTGTAGATATTAAAAAAAAAAAATATGAACGAAATGCAAAAATACCTCAAAAAAACTTTTTATGCTGTTGGACTTCAAAAATACCAAACCTAAAAAATGCCTCCTCATTCTCAAGGATCTCAGGAGCTTAAGAAATAGCAAGAGTGAACTGTTGGACTCCACCTAAGACTCAACCTTTTATTACAAATATGATGTGCCTCTTATGAGAATCCAAAAGATTACTTTTTAAAAGTTTTGATATGAGAAACCAAGAATTGATCCTATTATTATTTTTTTTAACATAAGCTATATTGTCATTCAACATGTTACTAAAGCATTGTACAAGTATAAAACAATCAATCATAAAATGCTATATTAAATTAAATAATAAAGTAATATAATGTATAAATTTTGATTGAACATGAAACTTTTTTCTTGTAACTAGTATAAGTCTGACTTCATTATAACTCTTCTTTAGAGGGATAGGTAAGTATGCCTCTGCCGTTGAGCAGGGCTACTAACCTGAGGTCATTGATGAGAATGAATACATCTAAATGCACATGACATGATGGTATCATGGTCAAGGACATCAGTCCGCTACAAAAACACAGAATTTTCATGGAGTATCTAAGGACATCGGTGGGCCTTTGCCGAAGCTTGCAGCATAAGTACAGGACATCTGAGCCTTACTCCTTCCGTTAACGAGGGATGTGGCCCAATTGTAGATATGTTGACAGCTTTTGACAAGGCCTAGCTTCATAACTTGCCTTCACGCGTGCAATACAGGGTGAATTAAGGTGGACTATGTGGCTGCTACCATGTCTCGACCACCAGAGAATTGTGACATCATTGGTAAATACTAGTAGGCCAGTTCTTCCATGCTCTTGAACAAGGAGCCGGCTGCTGCTAGGCTTGGTGTATGCGACCTAAATGATCACTTCCCCTTCCATCGGAGGGCAGTCTCACAAGCCGAGGAGCATGGCGTTAATGTAGTGGTCTACCGTAACCTTTTAAGCGTGCCATGAAATTTATAGCATTAGATGTTTTCAGATAAGTTCACGGGACCTTCGTGCTGGCAATGCTTTAAACCAACACCACCATCTTCCTCTCCCACTAGTCTTCTTCTTTTTTTTGTTTTTTTTGGCTCTTTTCTGATTCAGTTCTAGCCAAGGGAATACCATCTAGTCTATGGCGGGGGGTACAAGTGCTGCATCACCTATCAGCGGCCAATTTATTATAAGACAGGCGATCGGAGTGCATCAAATCAAATCATTTAATGGCCTCACAGGACTGGCCTACGTTGATATAATTTATTTAATCTGTCCACAACTTCCTCAGCTCGGACGTCCCTTTCCGCGCCATGGAGCACAGCCAACTGACGAGCCTTCTTAGTCTTTCATGGAGATAACGCGTGGCTTCCTTGAAGAGGGGTTTATGGAAGTTGGTTGGTTGTGACGCTATGCATTCAAAAGGAGGGCTCCATTTGGAAGCCTCCCACCATCCCGTTTGATCGGTCGCTCTCTCTTCTCCTGGATGACGGGACGAGGGAGCGAAGTCTTACCATTCGTCGAGCCCTCCGGGTTCGGACCAACCCCTTTGCCCGAACGCTAAGAAGACCAATTTTGGCCTCCAAGCCAAAGCGGTAGGTGAGAACTGGGGTCGGAGCGTTTGGCTAAATCTCATTATAAATTCATAAACCCAGTGGCTAAACCAATCAGGTCCACATGACCTCCATGTTGACCATATTTCCAGTTTGTGCCGTCCTTTTTATTTGCATGTAATGTCCCCTCTCCATGGGAGCTCCATCATCTCCCTCTTTCTTTCTTTCTTTCTTTTTATAAAATTATTTTCCTCTCCTACTGGAAACTCGTTACTCGGTACTTTTCATGCCGTCAAGGTGCAGCCAAGCAGAGTGACCAGGCACCCAACTTGATCGTTGTGGTTTAATTGTCTGAGTGATCCATTCTTTACTGTCTGGACCATGGTAGTTTACTAAGGATTGTTAGAATTATATATCCTCAAAAACTAATTTGATGATTTTTTGTTTTTTACATACATTTTTTTAATGGGTGTGATTAGTAATTACAATGTGATATGCGATGCCTGTGTAAATATTATTTGGCTGGCATTATAGAAAAATCAAGCTGATGGTTAATCAACCAAAGATTAGAATTGATATGATATTAATATGGCTTATACTTCTTGTGCTACTATAAGATAGAATGATTGGCTCCATCGTTGAAATAGCGACTTTAAGCAAACAAGTGGGTGCAATATAAGGGTTACATACACTAAACATGATATAATTAAGAAGGGCTAATGGAATCATCAGAGTTAATTTGAAAAGGTGTTCTATCACAATTTCCTTATTCTCCTTGGACCTAAGAGATTTATGTATGTTTATCTATCATGCATGTAATTTTGATATAACCAAAGGTTATATATAGATACATTGGGTCATGTGTATGATGAACAAAATATATAAATACTCAAGATGGAATCTGCTTTTCTCAAAATGAGAAAGTACATTCCTTTGATTCTCATACAAAATTGGAACAAAAGAAAGGCTAATCGTTTATCTTTTTTAAATATATTATTATTATTATTATTATTATTATACAAAGGTTTTCAAATATTTTGAAGCCCAATTAAATTATGGAAATCGATGTATTAAAGATTCCATGGGTTAAAGGTTTTGATGGTGATGCTAATCCAATACGAGTAACTCATATGAACTATAGTTTTGTGTGAGGATTAATATGTAAAATTGTATGTGAAAGGAACTCATTTGTAATTCTTTAGTGTTGAGGAGTTAATTGCAACGTGTTGATGGACATTATTGCATTCGGTGAAGTCTAAAGGATTTTCTTGATATGATCAAGAAATGATAAGGAATAGAAGAATTTTGAATTGGAATGGAAGAAATTTGAATTTTAAGTTTTTAAGAAGGAAATTGAGTAGCTTCCTATCTCTTGTGTTCACCTCATGGCTGAAACATTTTTGACTGTTAGATTTCTCTACTGAGGATGAGAGATTCCTAAGGTACCCACATTATAAATACTTTCTATTGATTTTTACTTGGTCCCTAAGAGAAAAAAATAGGAGGCAGACTATGATATAGTTGGCCATCAGAACTAGTTATGGTATTATTAAAATAGTTTGCAAAAACCAGAGAGAGAGAGAGAGAGAGAGTACATGGATACCTTGGAAGGCAATACATTTGGGTTTGTAAAAGAAGTATGCCCCTTCAATCAAAATACATGATTATAAAGATAAGATCTAGGAATTGTTTATCATTAAAAAAACTCAAAAATACTAACGATATCTTTGAGAAATCTTTCAGGATAGGCCTTCCTCAGCATCTCTCTCTCTCAAAAGTCCTTACACTGTTGTACCGTTGTCCCCCAGTTGACACAGCAACGCCTGCCCGTGTAAAGTAAACAACAAAAGGGAGCCTATCACTGGCCCTGTTTAACCTAGCTAGAACACCTTTGGAACGTAAACAATGGTGGTGGCAAAGAGCCCGTGGACCAAGAGTGTTGGCAGCAGCACATTCAGGTCATAAGCATAGCCTCAAGTATATCACTACACCTCCTCCACCACAGGCCGTCACACATCATGCTCTCAGCTCAATCACCTAACCATGCCAGGACCACGGCCGTTTGGTTACCTACAAGGATCCTTCGTTTTAGCCAGTCCGGTCGCCATATACCCAGCCCTTCTCTTCTTCGTATTTCCTAAAAAGTTATTGCAGGACTGCAAGGCCTAAGGATGAGAACAGCTCTTGCGGACCCCGGGTGGTGATCTTCGCCTTATAATGGTCTGGCGTCAGGTAAACCCTGGGCGGCGGCCGTAGTTTTCTTAGTGCATTTCAACAAACAGAACCGGACTAATTTAAAAGGCAGCAGGCCGGAGTTCCCCATCACCATCACCCAGCTGCCAGAATAAATGACGGAGGAGAGAGACTCCAATGCAAGGTTTAAAATTGACTGCTGCTGTGGCACTGGATGCTCCGTTTACGTTGTTACCAATGCTTATGATGGTTAGTTTATTGTCTGTGAAGCTACTCCAATGATTGGTCATTCCTGTACCTGGCGAGTGTCAGGGATGCAATGGGAAATGTTTTCCATGTCAGCCTCCGTTCATGTATCTGCCGTTTATGATGACTTCAAAACTAAGATTGGCTTCTGGTTCTGAATTACTGGCTCTCATGAGACTCTACCTAGAAGGCTCATTACATGTTAGTGTTCTTATTTAAAAACAAACTCATGCGTAAAGAAAAGCACATATTTGATTGTGCCATCTCCTCATGCACTGATGCCTGCTGGCCATGTGCGATTTCTTGGTCGTAATATTACTCTTTTAAATATTAATGAATGGGGAAGCGTTGGAGGGGTGCAAACCCTGAATTATATAGCCCTCTCTACACGGTAAAACACACTTGGTAAAGCTCATTTAAAATTTACCCACCCACAAAAAAAGCTCATTTAAAGAAGAATATAATTTTTTAGCCAGCATTATGTCAAAATGATCGTAAATTATTGCACGAGTCTGTAAGGAATCCATATTAAGTTCATGCCATTCAGTTGAGATTGATCTAAAACATGCATCAAGCTTTTTCTGGTTCGAGGTTAAGACCCGTTGCTTAACTTTCAAACTAAGTTGGTACTAAGGTGATCCTTGCTATCATCCCACATTTGATTTGAGTAAATTAGTCCTGCCAACAGGTTTCTATTCGAATGTAATAATAATTAATCAATTCAAAATTAATGAAATATCTGCTTCAATAGATATAATATTTTTTTTTTATGAGAACAAGTCTTATGGGCTTCCAATTAAGCGGACACGTAATAACTCACTTTATGTTAGCATCATCTGCAGCATGTCTAACACAATCGAACAAAAAAAAAATATATGTTTAAAAAATAGAAAGGTGATGTGCTGCCAGTTGAAAAAAATGTTTCCACTTTCTAACAAGCTGGCAAAGATGGCTATTTTTTTGGTATGCTGGTAAAACCAATCATTTTTTGCAAAGAATATGATAGATAGCACTAGATATGGGTGTTAAATGATGCTCCATCATATTAAGGCATCTTATACATGATCTAAGCCAACTATTCGATCTTGTCATGAGTACAACGTCTTACATAAATGAAAGATGTATTCAAGGCAACAAATCCTTCTAATCCTTTCTTCTCTCCTCTTTCACTTACAATAGGTCTTCAAATGTTCTACTTTCTTCCATTCATATTAGAATGGCTACAAAGCACGACTTTAGTCTTCTTTTCTTTCTTTTATTAAGGATCAAGGACTTTAATCAAAAAGCCTTGATGCTTCTCATGCTCATCTTTTATTTCTATAAAAATTTTGATTTAAATGCAAGGTGCTTCTCTATTTTTAGACTGATTTTCAGTACCAAAGTAAAATTAGTAAAGAATTGTAATTGGATTATTTTCTTCTGATTAAAATTGGTACAGTTGGCCAGGTAGCTAAAGAGGCCTAATTAATGGTGGGAAATTAAAAAGGATAATGATAAGATAAATATTTGTTAGTTCTTGACATGTGGGCACTCACGTAGGTTGAATTGATTATGGACAAGTTGGCAGTCAATAGAGACGCTCCCGAATCCACGCTGCATCACATGGCATGCATTATTATGACATAGTCATTGGGCTGTCAGGACAAACCCCATAAAGTGTTGCATTTTATTTATATAAAATTTTATAGATAATAATCAAAAGTTATATGTATGACATGACATGATTTTTGTAATGGCTTTGCAGCATGATCATGGCACCACCTGTCTTCCTATTCCTCACTACTATTACAGCAAATGATAAATCTTGGCAATGGATCGGGTTCCAGTTCAGTAGCAGATGTTAAGATCGAGTGATCAATGGTCGAGTTTGCCTGCGAATTGAGTGAATCAAGAGGGGGTTGCATTTGGTCCCAAAAAAAAATCACCAAGCTCAACGGATTTGGCTCTCTTATCTATCATCATCGAGATACTCCTTGAGAGTTGAGAGCCTGGGAACAGCGGCGAGTCAAGGGTCAAAATGGGAACAGAGCTAATCCCAGAGAAATGGTCTTGAGCGGGTGGGAGGGAATGGTACCGGCATGGCTTCTTCTTAAAGAAATTTCGTCGAGCACGTGGTGGCGCAAATGGGAACGGAGACTTGGATGACGCCAATCAGGGCTCCGATAGAGTCCGCTCTCTCTGCCGTGGGGTACCAAAGGAGGGTGAGGGGGGCATGGTGGCCGTGGTGGAGGAGGTGGGAAGGAGGAGGAGGAGGAGGAGGAGAGGAGAGCCGCAAGGGTGTAGTTGAGGGAGCGGGCGGAACGCGGGGCCAGCAGGAGGAGGCGGCGGTCAGAGGGGCGGAGACAAACCGGAAGATCTCACCAGCGAGAGACCGCAAGGACTCGTAAGAAAATTTACGGAAGGACGGATGCACAAAGGAGAACCGTCGGATAGGTGGATGATCTTAAAGTGAGCGGGACATTTGGGATATTCCCTTTGAAAAAATGACTCGGTAATTGCAACGAGAAGTGAGTGATGCTGTCGCTTTGAAACCTTTTAAATGGGAGGAGGATGCGAGAGTATCACAAGAGGGAGCTTGTCCTATTATATTTTCCCATGTACATAATTTAAACATATAATGCATCGATTTTTTAAAAAACAAGTTACTCGTTTGGAGGGCTTTTAGATTCACACGGTATCTGTGAAATATTTAAAGCATGCTGTTCTGTCGCCTCGATGACCATGACCGTGAGGATTATGATGAAGTGGGGACATGACGCCCATTCCGTTGGTGTGGGCTTAGGCCTGAGCGAAGCCGGCGTCGCCGGAGTTGTTAATATATATATATATATATATATATATATATATATAACCGGTGTCGCTGCGACGCACGTGCTGGTTATTGGCGCAATGTATCTGACCGCATCCGAGAGGCGTTCCTTTAGCGCACAAGCACCGCATCCGAGAGGCCGGCTTCCCCTTCCTCATTGTACTCATTTCTCTTTGATGCAAGGATTCAAGCGAAGGCTTCCTGAAAGTCCTCGAATTCTGGTCTAATCCCTCACTGCCACTTCTATCATCGAACGGAAAGTCACCCTGCTCGACTCTTCTGCCCATTGTATAATGTCAATACGGTGTGTGTGTCTATATATATATATATATATTTATAATTTATGTATAAATTCAAAAGTGTAAAATATGTTTGAAACTATACTTAATCTGCATTTCAATGTAAGTAACTCAACCTTTTTCTCTCTCTATATATAGAATACTTAATATAAAAAAGCCCAAAGCTACAGTGAAAATAACAATTTTAATTTACGATCTGCTTTATCAATATTCTATCCATATATATTTGGATAACATTTAATTCTTAATTTAATTTAAAATTTTAATTATTTTAAAAATAAATATAAATTTAATAAATCAATGTTTAATTTAAATGAAATTACAATGAGACCTATAAAGTTTGATAAATTTGCATATGGATCCTAAAAAAAAATTTTAAGAACATCAAAACTTTTATTTTAGGATAAAAAATATTTTCCATCCATCTCCATTGCAAGGCATTAAGATATAATGGTCATGTGATAGTAAATTTTATGAATAACATCATAATTATTCTTCAAACTTATTTTTAAAGTGAACTAAAATAGTAATAATTTCATAAAAATATATTTTTTTTTTCATCAAGCGACTTAATGGTTTTAAGAGGTAGAAAGATGGAATGTATTTTTGTATACCAAAACAAAAAAATTTAGAGTATCTATTTTTTTTTTTTTTAAGATCAATGTATAAATCAATCAAATCTAAAAAAAAAAATTACATGTAAATTTTTAAAAAAATTATTAATATATTGAGTAAGTATTTTATTTCATTATATTAATAATTTTATAATTGTTATTAATAATTTATATATGGCGAAGTGCGGTGGAAGTTGGGATGGAGATGTATGGGGATGAAAAAAATCTTTTCTTTTTATAAACAGAGAGCCCAGTCCCACGTTCCCTCGCCATTCCAGGAAGAAAGAAAGAAAAAAAATAATGGTGCCGTTGCGACGTGCTGGTTATTAGCGTGATTGCATCCGAACGCATCCGAAACGTAGCTCGTTTACTATCGGATAAAAAAAAAAAAAAAAAAACGTCGCCCATTTGCTTCCAAGCTTTAGCGTGCAATCGCCGAACCACCTTCCTCTCCCACCCTTCCCGGCCGGGCTGGGTCCCCCTTCCTCTGTCTCTCTCTCTCCGCGCCTTTCTCTAATTTCAGGCAAGGATTCAAGCGAAGCTTCTATGAACGAAAGAAAGCCCCTCGGATTCTAGCGTAATCCCTGCACTACCACTACTTTTTTCGAAAGGGAAGCCACGCTGCTTGGCTCTTCTACCCATAGGGCAAGAAATTACTTTTTGACACTGAAATCTTTTAAATTGGAAATAACGGTGCGAGTGAATCTCCATACAATTTCCGTGCAATACTTATCAGAATTTTTTATTTTTTTTATTTTTTTTATTTTTTTTATTTTTTGAAAAAAAGCACGGAGTCTAGCTTTACTCACTTCATTGTGGGGATAAAATATGGTACATCATAGACAAATACAAATACATGGATATGTTCTGCCAACATGGCAGGAAACGTTGTAAAGGAAGAAAGGTTTTTTTTGAAAAAATAAAAGTTAAAAGAGAAACTTGACAGCACTGAAATTTTGCTAAAAGACAAAGTGATAAAAACGATGAGTTGAGAATTAAAGCAACGATTACTCTAATTAAAAAAGTATTTTTACAAGAATAGAAGAAAATTCGTTATAAAGGATGAAAGTTTTTTTTTTAAAAAAATAAAAGTTAAAAGAGAAACTTGACAGCACTGAAATTCGGCTTAAAAAAATCATAGGAATAATAAGATAAATGATGAGTTGAGAACTAAAGTAATGATTATTTTAATTAAAAAAATATTTTTATAAGAATAAAAGAAAAGCAGGAGAAGTACCAAGGGACTAGAGTCGACGTTCAAGTTATTGAAAGAAAGAGACGAAGAAGGTCACAATAAACCTTTAACCTTTTCGTTTAAAAAAGATTAGAAAGAATAGGGTGTCCAAAGTTTTACCATCAGTAGGATAGAAATGTAAGAAAAAGATGAGAAAAAAAGGTTTCTTCCATGCCTTATATAAGGAGTCTTTTTTTATAGGTAGACTCAGAGCTAAGTGCTAAAAGTTACTTATATTGCAATAGTGTATCTTATTGTGGTGATGAGATTGATCAATGGATGGAATTGTTTTGTGTTATAGGCCACACCTTATGTTATAAGGATGTGCATGAGTCTGGTTGCCATCTTATCACATCTACAACTTTATTGAGCAGAATAGTTAGCAGCTTCATGGGTCGCGCTCTTCTAACATTGTCCACTCATCACATACATTAGTGACATAGTTTGAAAATTGTATGTTTTTTAATAGGGTGCCAATTGATTGCCGGCTCAATTTATCTTTATCAAAACTATATGAAAGTGTAAATGGCAAAAAAAGTGGCTTGGAGTTCAAGAAACTTGGTTAGAACCACTTAGTTTTGAAAGACTAGCAAAAGTTTGTATTGTTTAAGTAAAGCTAGAGATTGTTTGTTCTTACTCTTTCACAAATTTTTTTTTACTATTATCTCAACTCTCTTTTTTTTTTTTTTTTTCTTTTTTTTTTTTGTCTAACTTGGAGGAGCTAGCCCTCTACGGCAATCTGTGCTCATCTCACCTTGCTTAGATTGGAATCTAAGTTTTTCATACAAATATATAAAGGCTTACAAATTAACGGGAAAATAAAGCAATAACTGACAACTATTTAAGGAGCCAGAGACGATACCACCACTCAAGCAAGTGCTTGATGGTATTATCATTTTATTATTATTATCCATTTACAATCTAGTAATGATTTTTGAAATAACTTATTTTAATGATAAATTTTATTTTAATGATAAAAAATATGTTTGGAAGAAAGTTATTGATTTTAGACATCCATAGCATCAGCGATATCCAATCTTTGTTTGAAGATTATTTTTGAGCCTTGTGACTTAAGCAGGATTGGCTAATGCTAATCTAATCACGTAGATAATTTGGGCTTGTTATGACCTAGATGAGCAAAAATTTTTTGAAAAAAGAGGAGTTTGTTGTATCAGATTAGTAGTTGAGTTAAATGGAATTTGCTAACAAGATTTGAGCTAAAATGAGAAGAACCTAATATGTCAATATTAAGTTTATTGTTTATATATATCTATACCTTCCATTAGTGATTAAGTTTGACTAAATTTTATTTAATTAATTTTGAGTATTTCTAGAATTCTTAGGCTATTTATTTTGACAAATTAGTAAACATGGTCCCAAATTTGAGGTCTAAAATAAAGTTTTGAGTAATTTTTATTTTAAGCAACACTTTGTGAGTGGATTTTCTAAAATCTTACTTCCCTAACAACTTATTATCTACGAGCCAACTAACAATTATGACTAAGTTGCATCAAAATCGAATCTTTCATTGTCAACAGAATAAAACATAAAGCAAACGAAACCTATCATTGATTTTTCTCTAGATAAACATAGAAAATATTTCAATAAAACGTAAATTTCTCAAATCTAATTTTTTTCCTCAACTTCTAAATAACAAGTAGGGCAATATTTAAATATGATCGAATATTGATCCTTCATAATGTGATATTATATTTTTGTTTGTTTGATCCCATGGTCATTAACATACCGTCTTTGTTACACAATTGGGAATTGTTAGGAACATAAGTTCAATAAAGCTCATTGAGATATTATTAGCTCCGCTGCATTAAACATGTAATAGCCAATTGAGTAAACTTTAGAGCATCTACAAACTCTAATAATAGATTTGTCACGCTTGGTATGTAGCGGATGATTATGACTATTTAAGAGATACAATGGACATAGAGAGCTTACCATCGTAGAGGAGCAAAAGCTTATCTATAAACAATTAAATGCTCTCAAATTATCATTAATGCTGCATATAAAAATAACTATAATTCATCAAGTGACTAATAAGATTTTTTCTTTTCTTCCTCGAGGGAGGAAAAAAAAAAAAAAAAAAAAAAAAATCTAACTTGATCCTCAAACAATTAAATACCACCAAAACATTATTAAAGTTTCATGATTGCTAACATGCCACATATAACACATATATAAATAGAAAAATAACTTTGATTTATCAAAATGATGCCACCATTAAGGAGCCAGGGATTAACCTTTATCTAACTAACTTTTTTTTTAAAAAAAAAAAAAAAAAATCTAATCGACAAGTCATATATCATTCTCATGATCTCATGCACAAGATGCAGTTGAGTGAGCCAGGGCAATAATTATTATTGATAGCCACCAAAGAAACCGTGTTGGCCGACTTGGTAAGGTTGTTGGATGCACACCTAACGTCAGGTAACAAGAGTTTCCGTATTTCGTTCCTAAAAATGATTTAAGAAATCATGCACTATTTTTCGTAACAGTAGAGCACTAGATCAGTGCTGTAACAAAAGAGAACCATACAAATTCTTTATTTATAACTCCACAGTGTTAAAGAAATTTATGGCTAGAGAGAAGGCTTGCTGCGGCTTTAAGACAAATGACCTTCGATTCCTTGAGTGAATTATTGAGGGGTCGAGGAGTTTCATGATAAAGGGTTTGGTCGTTCCTGTTTCATCTCATAATCTTTCATAATTACTTCGTTAGTGTGAACAGAGAGTGCAGGACAAAAAGGGTGGGAACAAAAGGGTAGAAGAGTACCAATGACTCCATGAGCAGTCGGGCGGTGAAAAGGCAAATTCGCCATCATTTTATCGCTGCAAAAATCCACCATTATTTAACCATCATAGGTTCAATGATCCATAGCTTATTTCAAGTAAGCAATGATGTCATGGTTAAGAGTACCTCCAAAATCCTACACTGGTTTAACCAAAAATCACCTGCCGCTATAACGAGACAAAAAAAAATACGGTCCAATCCGTCGAATAATAGCCAATGGCCTACGTTAAGCTTAGAATTCACGCGGAACACCTAGCTTTAACGCTCCATCACGTGTCGCTTCGCTTCGTTGCGTAAAATTTCTCTCTCTCCCTCAAGGGCATTTCTCCCTCGCAAATTTCAATTATTATTATTATTATTATTATTATTATATAAAACAAAGAATCGTTTGCATCCCTTTGTTCCCTTTGTTTTGTCTTGTCACAGTCCAAGCGACGAGCTTACCTCTCTCTCTGATTTCTTTAATCTCGTCTTCTCTCCTTTTTCTTTCCTTCTCCCTCCGCGTTTTAACCCTTGGATTGGATCTCGTCTTGGAGCGGAGAGAAGAGAGCGAAGCCGGCAGGCGGAGTCGGCCAAGAACAATGGTGGGGTTTTTGTTGTCCTCCTATCAACCTTGGGGTACTTTTGCCGGTGCTTGATGGGTTCCGGCCTGCCACATTCAGTGGGTTTCTTCGTTCTTGAAGGTAATCGATCTGTTTTTCTCGCCTTCGCTTCTGATCTGATTCAGATTTCTCTGTTGAGATCTTCACGTTCTTCTTGGTGTGTTGATCTTGGTCACGGATTTCTCTTCTTTTGATCTCCGATCTATTATTTATTTTTTGTGTTTGAGATGAAAACATTTGCTTTTTTTTTTTGCGTCACATTGGAGAAATATCGGAGTAAAAATGTCGATCGGCGCTGGATTGGTGGAGATTTCTGATTCTTGTTTCCTTTTTTTCGCATTAATGGAGTTACCTATATCATCTAAGGCAGGCATAATGTGGCTGTCTTTTTGTGCGTATGGTAGGATTTCTGATCTGAATTGGTATAAAGAACCTTTTTTTTGGCACGAAAATGGTTATATAATTTTCTTTTCGTGATGTTTAGGCGTTTTGTCTGAGAGGGCTTCTGTTTTTATAAATATTCATATTTGTCTGCGGTCATCTTTTGACTCAAAAAGCCAGAGATGAACATCAATTGTTTAGTTCATCCGGGCCTACTAGAGAACCGAACGTTAGTCAAGGCAGGATCAGTTCATTTACTGTTTCATTCTTCTCTTCCTTTTGATCCTTAAAAAGCAGGAAGAAGAGTGGCGTAGAAAGGATTGCTGTAAGAGTGGGTAAAAGGAGGGGGTCTGAAAATAGGTATCTCTATTGATCCACCAAGATGACGATTGATAATCCGCCCCTATCAGCTCAAGATGCCAGGGTGAGCCAATCTTCCTTAAGGTCCAGCAATGGCAATGCCTCCCCTTTCTACTCCAGCAATGGCAGTGCCACCCCTTTGCACAGCTATGCTGCCAGTGTGAATGGTGATGGATATGACAGTGATGGCTCCTACTTTGCTCCCCCGTAAGTTCATCATTCACTTCAAATTTTTTATCATAACTTATGTGATTTTAAAGCTCCCTTTTTCATGTATTGTTAGCAAGGACCATAGCTTCAGTTCATGAATATATAATACCTTGATCGGAAACAGATGCTTGGAACTTCTATTTTTGTGAATTCAGAGTTTTCTTATCTATATCTGCTCAAAGACAAGAAAGAAGAATGTCCAATTAAAACAAAAAGATTTTCTTCAATTTCATTATTGGGTTTATGAGGAATGAATTCCTGGCCTTTAAGGGTGGTCAGTCAAAGCAGCTTCCCAATTGCTCATAAATTCAGCCTTCTGGAATGAGTCTAAATAGTATGGGAGGATGTAGTTCTCATCACTTGTACTGATACGAGATACTTTTCACCAATTTCTATCTACACTGGCACATCAATGATTACTCTTGCTCTTTTTCTTTTTCTTTTTTTTTTTTTTTTTTTTTGTAGTGTCACGAGCTGAGAAGAAAAAAATTTGTTTTCAAGCTGTATTATTATGCTTGCAACATGTAAACTCTTATTTTCTGTGTTACTCTTCCCCTCTTATTTTCTGTGTTACTCTTACCCTTTTGCAGTACCCCAACAACCCTGTCAATGTCTATTCCACCTGAGCTTGCTGGTGCTATCCCTTTCATCAACAGATTCCAGGTGTGTATGGAAGCTTTGTCCTCTTCACTTATTAAATTTCTAGCTATTTCTTAGTGCGTGATTGCTTGGATATGGTGTACATCTACCTGATGCTCATTTATTTGATGTTGTATAGTTTGTCTTTACTGATTCAGATACCATGGAAAACATTTGTCAATTTTGATTGTGATGGAATGATCACTACTGTTTTTTCCCCTGTTTTTGATCATTGTAGTTATCTCTTTGAGAATTATAGATATAATTTTAATAACCACAACATGGGATTTATAGCCGATCCTAATTAGTTTAGGATTAAGGTTTTGTTGTTATTGTTATTGTTTAACCACAACATAGGATTCATATAAATGAGAACTGGTTTCATGGACTTGGTTATGACTTGTACGGTTGGATATCCATAAGTGATATAATCTGAGTTGTATTTCCACTAACATTTTGGATATTAGAGTTTTTACACCATAATTTTCAATAAAACTAATTAGACAAGCCACAAATGCTATTCTCAGGCCTAACACTACTTTCTGGGAAAGCAAAAAAGATGATGATACATAAACTTGGGTCAGTTTGTTACTTCTACTGAATCCATCAGCACACATCCCCTACCTAGAGGGTGGGAAAAATCCACTTCTGGAGTCCTAATTGTCTGCAAGGAATCAGTTACTTACATTTTGATCATCCTGACTTGCTTAACTCGCATGTGGAGTCATATAGGAACAAACCAATAAAGTGCAGTTCTAGTGCCTGTGTAATTCAACCTCGCAAATTTTTTTTTTTAAAATATTAAAGTCATCTTTCCCATCATAAGTAATCTCTGAAGTTAACTTAAAATAATACACCATTTTAATGTGCATTGCTTTACTTTATACTCATTACTTCTTGTCATCCTTATACTCTGATCAATAAGTTAGGTTTTCTATTTGTGATTATTATTTTCCTGAGGGTCAATATATTCTGTCTGAAATCAGAGGTTATTTTATATTTTTCCTCATTCACACTCAAAATGCTTTAAAGTAACGCTAACCACTCTGGTCAAGAAGCCAAACTATAATTTTTTTTCTGCATTTCATGTAAGATTGAAGACAATTATGTGTCGTAGGTCTCCATGTGCATGGTGTGAGATCTGCTTTTTTATTTTTGCTTCTAATCCATGTCTTTTTGAACTATTCAACAATTATTTTTGACAACGTGAAGCCATGTTAACTATTTGTTGGGGCCTTTACTTTCAACAACTTATCTGAAGGGAAAAAATGTTAATTAATATCTTCAAGGTAACTCCAGTACTGCTTAGTCAGTGTTTATTATAGGAGTAAGCCTCTTACGGTGAATTAGACTGCTATCAAATGCCTCCAATGCTTGAAATTTTTCATTTCCACCTGTGCTTTTGATACCCTGATGTCCTAAACTTTGTAATTATTCCTGGACCTGTCCTATGCAGGCAAATGATTTTTCAAATTTTGCTAATGTTAATCATGTTGAAGTTGTTCATATCTGCTGTTACTGTTTTCGCATGAGTTTCTCATTTTCTCTCTCTTTTCTGTAGGTTGAGGGATTTTTGAAAGCCATGCATAAACAAATGCAATCTGCTGGAAGACGAGGTTTTTTCTCAAAGAAGTCTGTTGGCCCTCAAGTTCGTGAAAAGTTTACATTCGAGGATATGCTGTGTTTCCAGAAGGTAGCAGTTTCTATGTTGCATTAAGTATACCTATCTGAGAACAATAAAGTGAAGAGTTTATGCATTCTATATCGCAGTCTGATGTTCAGACTTGGAAATCACATAGACCAAAAAGAAAGGAAAAAGGAAAAGAATACAACATTATAGTTATTCCTCTTTTTGCCACTTTTCTTTTAGTGGTACATTGACTATATTGCATCTTTTGGCAGGATCCTATTCCAATTTCTTTGCTTAAAATCAGTAGTGATCTGGCAAGCCGGTCCATCAAAATGTTTCAGATTATTTTAAAGTACATGGGAATTGATTCATCAGACAAAATAACTGTATTGAGTCTGGAAGAGCAGATTGAGCTTGTTGCAAAGCTTTATAAGCACACTTTGAAGCGTTCTGAGCTTCGAGATGAGCTTTTTGCCCAGATATCAAAGCAAACACGCAATAATCCTGACAGGCATGTGACTTTGCTAGACATGTAGATAAGTAGATTAGTAGAAGCTCATTCTCAATGTGATCTTCCTCTGTTACATTTAGGCCCTTGATTTAGCATTATTGTACATAACCTCTTAATTTTTTGTATTTTGTTGACCAATTGCTGCAGGAGCTGCTTGTTAAAGGCATGGGAGCTTATGTATTTATGTGCATCTTCCATGCCTCCAACCAAGGATATGGGGGCATATTTGTCAGAGTACATTCATTATGTATCTCATGGGGCAAACACTGATCCCGAAGTTCAAGTCCTTGCACTGAACGCATTAAATGCTTTAAAACGCTCGGTCAAGTCAGGACCTAGGCTTACAATTCCTGCACGTGAGGAGATTGAAGCTCTACTGACTGGAAAAAAGCTCACAACCATAGTATTTTTCCTTGATGAAACTTTCGAAGAAATTACATATGACATGGCAACAACTGTTGCTGATGCTGTAGAGGTATTTACATGCATTGCTTCTTCTTGCTTTTTTTCTTTTGTATTTTTCTTATCATAGACTTCCCTTTGTGTTAGATATCACCATCAACATGTCCTGCCCTTACATATAGCCTACACCCTCCTCACTCGTCTACTTGGTTGTCCATAATCTCCAATATTTCTCCTTAAAACTGCTTTTCAACCTAACGTATGCATGCATTGTTTACCTTCCAGGCAGAAAGCATGGAGAAGAATACTCGCTAAATGTTTGTCAGCACTTTTAACCTAATATGACCCCAAATCCTTTTAGAGATTAGGAAGTCAAATGAGGAAGGGATAACAGGCAGGAATACCTTGGGTTTTAAATACTTGGTCTCTCACAAGACTATATTTAGCATTTCTACAAGAACCTCACATTTTCAAGTATGTTACAAAGGCCTCTCAGTATAAGTTTCATGATGCTGCACATTTCAGCATAGCTTTTTTTGTTTTCCTGATTTTTTCCTCCCACAAATGGTTAAGTGAGGATAGGAAAAAAGTGTTCTAGTGATTTCTAAATATTTCCAAACATAATGTTGTATACTATGGGCTTGTAAAAAATTCACATAGAGATAGCTGAATTATTCCTTTGCTGACTTGGTTAGATGAGGACTACTTTGGTGGTTTTTTGGTGATTTATGGAGTTCTCATCATCCTTGTGTTGTGAGCAAAGTATGTTGAACCGTACCGAACCATCCAATACAGAGCATACCAAACCATACCGGTGTGGAACTGATGCGGTTCGGCATTTTGAAATAGCGTGGAACCGATATCACCCCAAGCTTCTCTATATAGCCTAAAACTGTTCTATACCAATATCATACTGATCTCGTACCGTACTGAGCCAAACCGTCCAGTTGCTATTTATGAAAGTTCATTCATATTGTTTAGCTGGATGATTGATTGTTTACTTTTTATTGTTTTGCTGATAAAAATGATTTTTTATCCAGGAGCTTGCCAGGATCATCAAACTTTCAGTTTACTCCAGTTTCAGTCTATTTGAGTTCCGAAAAATTGTCAATGGTTCGAGATCTCTTGATGTCGGCAATGGTAATTTCTTTAATAATCAACCTTTTGACTGTAGAAAAGAAACACAATAGCTCAACATGGTAATAAAACCTATTTACATATGAAGTTTTTACAAATGCAGCTTCTGATTGTTCTTTTTTTTTTTAATTCCTTTTTAATGGTACGCAGAGGAATATTTAGGGTTAGATGATAATAAATATATTGGTGATTTGCTAGCCGAATTTAAGGCAGCTAAAGACCGTAGTAAAGGAGAGCTTCTGCATTGCAAGCTTATCTTTAAGAAACGGCTATTCCGGGAATCAGATGAAGCTGTAGCAGATCCAATGTTTGTCCAGCTGTCATATGTGCAGGTATACATCAGCTTGGATACTCTGGTCAGCTGCCTGAAGTGCCATCATGTTTCCCTTTGATTGGATGTTATCTTCTGAATTATTATTTTTTTTCTTTTCTGGCAGTTACAACATGATTATATTTTAGGAAATTATCCTGTTGGGAGGGATGATGCTGCACAACTGTCTGCTTTGCAAATTTTGGTTGAGATAGGATTTGTTGACCATCCTGATGAATGTGGGTGAGTATCTGAGCCACTGTGCTTATCAAGTTACTGCTGTAGAATTTTTCGTTGGTTCTAGTGACTTCTTGAAGGAAGATCCCATTATCCATAAAGTGTTGATGATTTTGCAGTGAATGGATATCACTTCTTGAAAGGTTTTTACCTAGACAAATAGCAATTACACGTGCAAAGCGGGATTGGGAGATTGACATTATCTCTCGTTATCAGTTAATGGTAAGGTTGGAACCAAGATGGTAACAGATGGAAAGTCAAGTCTGAATGATCATTTGAATCTTATTATTGATCATATTTGTCCTCTTGGAGATTGTAATTCCATAAATCATCATGTTGTCTCAAATCTGCTTATTTATTAATTTATTTACTTTTAAGGTCCAGCTCTATGTTTTACAAGATTACGCACTCTTGTTCATCTTTCATTGCATGCATAGTTTGCAGATTTCATAAAATGGTTTCATTGGAGTGTCATATTGTGAAATTATAAAAAATCCTCATGGCTGAATTTCTGTTACGTATAAATTTGTCCCAAGTTTGTGTGTTTTTCCATGCAGGAACACATGTCAAAGGATGATGCAAGACAACAATTCCTTCGAATCTTGAGGACCTTACCTTACGGAAATTCAGTTTTCTTCAGTGTGCGGAAGATAGATGATCCAATTGGTCTTTTACCTGGCCGGATCATTTTAGGCATCAACAAGCGTGGGGTTTGTCATAACTAATGCAATATTTTGGCTCTTTTAAAATTTAAACTACGCATACTCAAGTAATAGAAGTTGTAAACTCATTCATTCTATTCTTGCAGGTTCATTTTTTCCGCCCGGTTCCCAAAGAATACTTGCACTCTGCAGAGCTTAGAGATATCATGCAATTTGGCAGCAGCAATACTGCTGTGTTTTTTAAGATGAGAGTTGCTGGCGTTCTCCACATCTTCCAGTTTGAAACTAAGCAGGTTTGCCCAAATATGTGCTGATTTCTTTCCCCAAATCTCCAATTTTTCTTTTCAGGTTGTGATGTTTTTGAAGAACTGGACATCGACTTTTATCAAATTTGTACCATGCAGGGGGAGGAAATATGTGTTGCTCTTCAAACACATATAAATGATGTAATGCTGCGTAGATACTCAAAAGCTCGTTCTGCATCTGGTGGAGCCACTCATGGTGATTTTTCTCAAACGGTGAAGGCGCCAAGCCTCGATATATATGAAAAACGTGTGCAAGAGTTGTCAAGAGCTGTTGAAGAGTCTCAGAGAAATGCAGATCGAGTGAGTAATCCGGTTTGACTTCCAACAGTACATAGATAATGGACATATTCTGTGTTTTGATCTTGTTGATTTATTTTTAAGTTTATTAATTATTTGAAATTTTAAAAAACATGACTCTAAATTGAACAGAATGGAGAAAAAGGATTTATTAAGCCAACTCCAACTATTTGGGATTAAGGCTTTGTTATTATTATTATATTAATTACTTCAAATTTCTTATCACTATTCTTATTACTTAACCTTATAAAAGATACACTTTTAAGCACAATTTCCAACCAAAGAGGCAGTGGCTAAATATGGTAATACTGTGATTCCCCTTGCAGTCGAAAGCAAAAAACTCATTATGGAACACCTAAAAATTGTCAATCTTTCTTGGAGAAAATGAAAACATAAATTTAAAAATAAATACTCATGATGGAGAGTTCTTAAACTGCTCCTTGTTTGCAGATCTCAACCTCAAAACCCCAACAAATCCTCTCTTTACACAGGTGCTCCACTAATTACTCAAGGGCTCACTTTTGGCCATTCTGTATCTATGTCTAGCCACTTCAGAAAGAAGGGAGGTGGGATTTGCAATGAGCACCATTTGTCAAAACTCATTCTCAATCATTTGGTTATCATCTCCCTGATAACATTAGAATATATCAGTACTTTTCCCTGGTGCTCTCCAAATGGAAATTGTCAGCGATGTTGTATATCCATTTCACAATTAAAATCTAAAGGAGTGTCTTTTGGTGGTGGTGGTGGTGGTTGGGGGGGGGGGGGTGTTGGCATAAGAAATCTTTATTGCTAGTAGCTTTCAATAATTATATCATATAAGATATATTTGAGGTTGCTAGGACAATCCTCGTAGCATAAACGATGCAGGAACATGATATCATACCATTTACGAAGTTTATCACATCCTAACGTCTAGTCTGTTGAATAGTTTTTCATCATGGCAAGATCTGCAATCTCTTCTTTAAGTCAATGGAATTGATTTTTTCTAGTAGAAATTTATGCCACTATCATTATATCACAGCCTTTTTTTTGTTATCATCATACATTTTTTTCTTCCTTTCAAGACTTTTAATATATAGAATATCAAGCCATGCATGTGTAAATAACTGTTGAACTCTTCATACTAAATAGTCCGACTGGCTCTTTAGATATGCAGAATTTAATGCTTTAACATTAAATTAATATATAGTATAGTTCTAATCTTCAATGTCCCTTTGAGTAGTTCAAATGTTATTTTTTTTAGCATCCAAGCTGACACACACATATCTGCCTCCAAAATTTCTGGCTGTTTTGATTGTGGTAGGTTAAATGGTTGATAAGAAACATCTAATATTAACAGTTATCTTTGTTTCTGTTGAGGTGTTAACCATCTCATCTTGATCCTTTATAGTTGTTGGAAGAATTGCATGCAAAACAGAAACAAGAATTGGAGATGCAGGAGGAATTGCAAGGGCTGAAGGATGCTTTGCAGTCCGAGAGACAGAATCTACAAGAAGTCATGTGTGATCATGATTCACTTAAAACCCTATGTAATGAAAAAGATTCTGCTTTGCAGGTACAGTTTGGGTTTTCAAATGCAAAATCATTCTGGTATTTTTCTTTAAGTTTTTGGCACTTTTCTACTTTAGGATTCTATGCCTCAATAATTTCTATGTAATATTTTACCAGGCTGCTTTAGTGGAAAAGGGTAGCTTGGAGGCCAGACTGGCAAAACTGAGAACTGAAGTGCAGCTTTCGATAGAGGATAATACCAAGAGGGAGTATTTATCTGGATCTAATTGTGCTAGAGGAGATGGTTTGATCATGAAGAGTCCAAGGAGTAACTGTAGTGATGCAGAGGTGTGTTTTCTTGCAATCTTAGTTTTTGTTATGTTATCATGCATCATGTTCAGTGCATTATACTGCAATATACCTAGGTTTATCATATTAGGTGATTATGTTTCTAATTATATGCTTTATTGAATGAATTTTATGGGAACATCTTGTGAAGATCCTCTTGGTTAAATTTCCTTACTTGCTGTCCAATATTTTGAAATTTGGTCATTTTATCCCTTCCTTACACAGACATTAAGCAAAATTCAAGAGGAGTTAAGGCAGTGTAAAGAAGAGCTTCATGCATCAAATGAAACTTCTAAGACACTGTTGAAGGAAAAGTCCTTGCTTGAGCAGAAGATCCAAAGGCTCGAGAAAAAGAATGATGAGGTTCTGAATGTCTTTCGCTTACTATGTTTTGAGCTATATATTAGCATATACAAGTACTTAATTTTCATCAATTCTGCTGTCATTGAATATTCATGTCATATGTAAGTATATAACATATGCATACCTACATACATATGTACGTACGTACGTACGTACGTATGTACATATGTATGCATATGATTTAATGCGCACCAAACCATTGCAATTTAATCTTGGTTTGCAATAATCTCTAGAATCTTGCTAATCTCTTTCAAATCTGGCTTTTAATATGCAGAAGAGTGTAATTGAAAAGAATTTTGAAGAGGAACGCCGAAAACTCAAATTGCGTATTACAGAATTAGATCAGAAGTTTGAAAGTATGTCCCAGGCCTTAAATGCTGCTGAATCTACTCTTGCAATGAGAAATGCTGAACTGGATGGATTACAAAATAATCTAAAAGAGTTGGAAGAATTGCGGGAATTTAAAGAGGTAAAGTTTTCGTGCATTCCCATCAACTACATCAACTTTAGTGCTGTTCTTAGGACTAATGTAACTAAAGCTATGTGAATGTGAACTTGTTAATAGGACATTGATAGGAAGAATGAACAAACAGCCGAAATCTTGAGAAAACAAGGAGCACAATTGGTTGAACTAGAAGCGCTTTATAAGGAAGAGCAAATTTTGCGAAAGCGTTACTATAATATGATTGAAGGTTTGTACTTTGGACAATACTGTAGATTTATCAAACAAGAAATTTAAATCCAACTTTTGTAAAATTGTGGTCAAGTTATTTATATAAGCCTATCTTTTGAATTTTATAAAATTGTTCTCTTAATAGCATATGATTAGAATAATTATAATTACTTACAGATATGAAAGGCAAGATAAGAGTCTACTGTCGTTTGCGTCCACTAAATGAGAAGGAGATTGCAGCAAAGGAGAAGGATGTTATCATCAATATCGATGAATTTACAGTTGCACATCGTTGGAAGGATGATAAATCGAAGCAACATATGTATGACCACGTCTTTGATCAAGCTGCTTCCCAGGAAGAAGTTTTTGAAGATACCAAGGTAATTTGTATTTTGAATTCAGTCATTTTCATATGTCCATCTCAGTCCAGAAATAATGTGCTAAAACTTATATAATAAATTCACATACATTACCAACTGGCTTTTATATCTACTAAATAATCATAAATTATTGTACCTTATGCATTAATTTGGTTTTACTTTATAATTGGATGCAGTATCTGGTGCAATCAGCTGTTGATGGATATAATGTATGTATATTTGCATATGGCCAAACTGGTTCAGGGAAAACTTTTACAATTTATGGTTCAGAAGATAATCCCGGACTAACCTCAAGAGCTACGGCTGAACTTTTTAAAGTGATGAAACGTGATAGCAGCAAGTATTCATTTTCTTTAAAGGTAAAACGTTTGTTTTTATCGTTTGGAATTTTATATTATTTTCTTCTGCAATATAATTATATTTTTCTGTTAAAATTGGCTTCATATTTTTAATCATTGGATTTCTCGTATTCATGCTTTACTATTCTTTTCTAATTAATTAATTATACTTACATGCATACATACATGCATAATGCTATTTCTTTGTCAATTTATTCATTTTTCTTGTATTATGCATACCGTGGTACATTCTCGATGCATTTCTTTTGTCAGATTTCTCTATTCGGCTATTACAATTTTTTCAACTGAAAAGGTAATAAATATGTTAGGTTGGGGGCTTCTGCTGCCTCCCTTTCCCCTTGAGAAACAGAAAAGGTAACAAAGATCAATTACCCTGAGTTACTATATTTGCTTATCAATACTGTTCAACCGTTAATTGATGAATGAAAAAAGGATGAATAATGACCTAGAAAGTGATATTTATCTCTCTTTTGTTTTGTAAATATGGATATACATTTCAAGCTCAAAAAAAATACTTGGGAGTGAGGCATTCCTAAAATCTCCAACAAAGCAGTTGATTTCTAATTTGTAGTTCATTTATAACTGCAATACTTTTTTATTAGACTTTATCTTGCTAACATAAAAGAGAAGAAACTAGATTAATAGATTGATACTAAATCTGTTTGGCAAGCTATGCAGACTTTACCACTTGAAAATGCTTATATCATTTTCTTATGCATTCTATATCGTCAATGGTTTTAGAAATCCCAGGATTTTGAGGAATGCCTATTATTTTGTTATTGACTTCCAGGAGTCAAATATCTGGCAAAATTTGGAATTTCATAAGCCTTAGGCCTTGTAAATAAGATTGTCTAGTATCTTCTTAAGTAACTGGTTGTTGGAGAATTATATCCGATAGTAAGATTAAGGCTTCTAAATAATTTACTAACAGTACCTAGACCTGCAGTTCCAAAAGTAAATTGTTTGACCAGATTTCTCAGATCCTTCATTACACCTCCGTCTGCATTAGATTTCACTGTTTTTACTGTACCAACTATTTTTACGTTTGTTGTGGATCTTGCAATGGTATGTTGTTCTCTTAAGCTCTTTCTGTTCTTATGCAGTTGTGTTCATGTGAAATTGTGTATTATTGCTGAATTTTGCAGGTGTATATGGTAGAACTGTATCAAGATACTTTGATAGACCTCTTATTACCAAAACATGCAAAGCGTTTAAAGTTGGATATTAAAAAGGACTCAAAGGTAAATTTGCACTTCCATGTCTGAAATGCTTCAAACAAAATATAATAAATTTCTGTCAATTCTTTCAAAATAATTAATAAAAATTCTTGGATTACACACGCATATATACATATATATGGACATGCATCAATATATGCTTTAATGTGTACATACGCACATACATAAAGACAAGCATAGACAGATGAGATGACCTGAGAGTGCTTATAAGGGTTAAATTGGTGTCATGATGAATTGGGAAATACACAAATCAGCGGTCATCCATAACAGTCATCATGTTGAATCACAACATAATTTACTAAAAAAGGGAGGATCTTGGCTAGCCAAGCTTTAGAGTTCTGGAACCTAAAATCAATAAAAAAAATTGGCACATCTAAATTTTTTGACATATGCAAACATCTTTGCCAGCCTTATGTGTGCTTGTTGGCTGTGTAATTTAATTAACTCACTCAAATTTGATTGATATAGACAATATGAGGCATCTAAGATCATCAACAATTAACATTATATAGTTTCGTATGTACGTGGGTGTGTGTAGGTGGGAAGGAGAAATCATATGTTCATAACCTAGAAAAATCATGTGCCAATTATTCTGGCGGGATACACAATAGCTATAATTAGGGGGGGAGGTCTATGCCATTGATGGGCTACTAGATCAATCACGAGGGAGGAGAATGAGCTTTTTCTTTTATGGTTATATATCTTTGATTGCATGCTTTCAATAATTTTAAACCCAGGTTTTGGTTATGATGCATTTACATTCAATTTGATAGTCATAGTTGTCATATTATTATAGACACTCTCCATGATCTAAGTTGGTGCCTCATAGTATTAAAATAATATTTAAATTTAAAACTTACCATTAAAAGGCTTCTTATGCATGCAAGAAACTAGATACTCATGTTGTTTAAGAAATAATCTTTTAAACACAAGGGCATGCTCTATAATTTCGACTATTTATTGGTGAATACTCTTTTCTTCAGGGCATGGTATCAATAGAGAATGTGATAATTGTCCAAATTTCAAGCTTTGAAGAATTAAGGACCGTTATTTCCAGAGGATCTGAACAAAGGCATACTGCAGGAACTCATATGAATGATCAAAGTTCAAGATCACATCTGATACTTTCAATTATTATCGAGAGCACCAATCTTCAAACTCAATCTCTTGCCAAAGGAAAGGTAAAAATATGCTAAGCATGGTTTAAATTTTCATCAAATCAACCAAAAGTTTGGCTTTAGCCTGAACCCGATCCGAAACTGCAATCAGGTTTGGAGTTTTGTCAAAGCCAGCTTACAGGGCCAAATTTAATGTACATGTAGATCTTTCTACCTGATTATTTACATTTTTTTTTTTTTTTTCTTTAAAAGTTAGGAAACATCTTTTCAAAACTAAATTTGAAAGTTTTGGGAACATGTAAGTGATCAGATGTAGATTCCAATGAAGTTCATAGGAAAACTAAATTTTTTGGCATAGTTTGGCTATCCCCGAGCATAAATTTCATGGATATTTATGTTATCATTATTAAATTGCCCATGATACAGCATGCTCCAAACATGACCTTTCAAAATTTTATTTCTCAATTAATTTCTTGATTATTTCAATGTAAAACTACAGAAATAATATACCTAAACATCCCAAACAATATATGTTTTGAAGCTATCTTTAATTTATCATTCTTTACTCAATATCTTTGTTATTGCTTATTTTTTGAAACTTTAATTCAAATTCTTAAATTTCTTGAAAATTTTCAACCAAACCAAGAGTGAGATCATGGGAACCATCCAACTGAAACTCATTTGGTCTATCCATAATTGGAACTAAAACAAAGTTTTTAAATCTTGATATTGACAAACATCTTCTTGTGTTTTTTCTTCAACAATTATATGACCTGAATAATTTCTGTCATAGGTTTAGAATAATTAAAATACAATCATAGGTGTTATCTTATGATATCATCTGCTTGGTCTTTCAAACCATAATGGATCAAACATTATTTCAAATTTCAGATTCAAGATTAGCCTAGCAAGGGCAAAATTTCTTGCATTCATAAATTTTCCGGAGATATTCAAAAAATAAAAAAAGTCAAGACTAGAAAATTAAAAAAAGTGAAATAGATTTATATTTTAGTGACGGTTTGGTAACTAATCAGGATTTGATGTATTTTTTACAAAATAAATCCCAGAAAAAGTTGATGATAAACTTGTAAAAAATCATGAATTATCTGTAAAATTCTCCAAAGATTATAATTGTATGGATTTCATCATGTACAACAACAAAGCCTTAATCCTAAATTACTGGGTCAACTAAGAGTTGCAAATTTAGTACATTATATAATGTCAGTAGGTGGACAAATAATACGTAGTCTCCTTTTTGGATGGTAATTTCTAATAGCATGCATTTGCTTAAGTTTATTTTTTCATCCTTGAAGAAGTGCCAAATATTTGAAAAGCTGTCCACATACTAATATATTAAAAAAATACCATAACATAAGCACAGACAAAAACAAACCAACCCATATGACATTGAACATTGTGACCATGTCTGTTGGCTTGATGGCCATACCAGCAAAGTTGGTTCTTGAAATTTTTGTGTGCGGTTAATACAGAATGTGGTCACTATATAGATACTTGTGAAATTACTGAGCAATGTGATTACCTGGCTGATTTCTAACTAAAATAAATTTTGACTAGGAACTTGGGTAGAAAAAATATTTGGTCATCTTAGTGAATCCATGACGCTAAGTAGTTAATACTGTTGTTCTGAGCTCTTCAGTGTCTTTTATTATTTCTACCTTTTCGCCAAGCCAAGTCTGACATTTTATATCGTCGATTTGCAGCTTAGTTTTGTAGATCTTGCTGGTTCTGAGAGAGTAAAGAAGTCAGGTTCTGCAGGAAATCAACTGAAAGAAGCCCAAAGCATCAATAAATCCCTTTCGGCTCTTGCAGATGTCATTGGTGCTTTGTCTTCTGATGGACAACATATACCATACAGGAATCACAAATTGACAATGCTCATGAGTGACTCTATTGGGGGCAATGCTAAAACTCTGATGTTTGTGAACGTGTCTCCAGCAGAGTCCAACTTGGATGAAACTTACAATTCTCTGATGTATGTGCTCCTTTGATCTTATCTGATTATTTTCTGTAGCTTTAAATTATTTATGCTTTTTAGGTTGCTTTATATCTGTGCTTGATGAGATTGATTACTGGTCGATAGAAAGAGAACCCCTTTTACCATCCAGATACTGAGGATGTTGCCTGGTTTGTTTGATGGTCATCCGATATGGTTTAGGATTGCGTACATTTGTTTCAAATTAGATTTTGTCAATATCTTAATTTGACGCAAGCATGTTGGGTATTCTATTGCATAGGATTCGGAGCATTGAAATTTCACTTTTCGTCTGAAGATTTATTTAGTTGATTTAACATTTTTGTGTGTGTGTGTGTATTCCGTTGCTTACCATTGACATGCTTATCACGGCTGAATATGCTCTTCTTTTATTTCTCTTTATGGTGGATGCATGATGTGCTGAGGTGGATCTACATGTACAGGAGGTTGGGCAATTGCTCCCCTTTAGATTTTGAAAAATTTCTTGGATATTCTATTAAGTCATTGGCTTTTGAACTCTTTATGTATGGGAATTACTCTCTCTGAGAGTTCCAACAAATTGCTTCCCGATGAGATACTACATTAATTTATATTGAATTTAGAAGAGAGAGAGCAGGGATATGAGTTATATTTCTATTCTTTTAACCGAAGAATAGGGATATGAGCAATATATCTATTCTGTTACTCATGTACTTCTTCACTGAAAAATATGAATATGAACTATATCCCTTCTTTTAACTGAAGAACATGGATATAAGTCTTATTCCTATTCTTTTACTCTTATACTTTTTCGTTGGAGAATAGAGATATGAGTCATATCCTTATTTTGGTACTCATGTTTTTCTTCATTGAAGAACATGGATATGACTCATATCCTTATTTTTTTAACTAAAGAATAAGGATATAAGCTATATCCCTATTCTATTACTCATGTGCTTCTTCACTAAAGAAGAGAGATATGAGCTATATCCTTATTCTTTTACTCTTATACTTTATTGAAGAGGATATGGGTCATATTCTTATTCTTTTACAAAAATAATAGAATATGAGTTATATCCTTAATTCTTTTACTGTCGTGAGCGAGCTGCAGCTTTCCTTATTTTCTCTTTTGGATCTATCTAATGTCCATTAAATAAATATCTTTCTATATCAATCCGTTCAAATCTTAAAGCAAAAATTAAGCTATTGAAAGGTTGTCTGTGCAAAAGAACATTTGATGTTCTTTCGCGTGAAAGTCGTAACCTAGACCCTTTAAATCCAATCAAACCTTGAAACAAGCAATTAAAATTCACTTTTTTTATCTTTTTTTCCACACCTACTTTCTAGTTCCCGCCAAGTGCCACCGAAATGAAGCGGAAAAGGAAAGCAACTTTCCTTTTCCTACATACTGATATGAGAAAGAGAGAAAAAGAGAGACAAAACAAGAAGAAGAATCAAAGGAAGAGTAGAAGATAAGAGAATAAAACGAAGAATTACAAGAAGAAAACTAAAAGATAAGAAAAGAAAAGAATATGTACCTAAAAAATCCTATTTACCCTCGAGGTGTCATCATATCAGGTATGTAAAAAAATTTTAAACCCTAATTCTAAATTTTGATAAATCAATATCATTGAAATAGCTTATGTTTCAATTTAACTAATCAATTTTTTGTACTTATCGTAATTTTTTGTTTTATGTATTCAAGTGTTATTAGTTAATTGATATTATGATGGTGTGTTATAAAGAATATTTTTTTTTTTTAAATTTTTTATCATGGTTAGTCGGATGATTTTAGCTAAATTGATGTTATAATAAGATGTTACAATAAAAAATACCTTTGAATATTTATTATTTTAAAAATTATTGTTAAAGAAAGTATAGATTACTGCCCCTGATCAAAGGTTCTGTCTCCACCACTGATGATGTGTGCTGCTTGCATGATACTCCAGTTTGATCACATAATTTTAAATGCTTTTCCTTTGTTTCCCATCTCTGGTGATTGTATTTTATATAATATAAGACGTCTGATCTATATCTGTTAGTACATTCCTATGCTCTCGTAAGTCATAACTATGTTCTTTGTGTAGGTATGCGTCAAGGGTGAGGTGTATCGTAAATGATCCAAGCAAGAATGTTTCCTCGAAAGAAGTCGTGCGTTTAAAGAAGCTGTTGGCCTATTGGAAGGAACAAGCAGGGAAACGAGGCAATGATGAAGAATTAGAAGAGATTCAGGAAGTGCGACATTTACGAGAGAGAACAGATGGCCGGCTTTCGACTTGAAAGTTTACCGAAGGGTAGCAGGTCCTTTCTTTTGAGCGAAGACAGGTCCTTTCTTCTTTTGAGCTGACACTTTTTGCGCTGTCGGGATGCCTATTTATACTACACTAAGAGATTTGGCAATCAAATGATCAAGCATTAACTAACAGGGCTTCAAGGTTGCACTCCAGTCAGCAGCATGTGGTGAATGTTGTGTGAGAAAGCCCATACCTGTTGTACAGTAAGAAATCATGTCTGCAGCAACGTTGTGTATAAGTAAATTACATTTTCCATTTGTAAGAAGGTTCTTTCTAGAGTTGTCATAGGTGCATTCAATTTGGTTACTCATCTTTTAAGCAAATGAACGTTATGTACTTCACATCTCTCTCTCTCTGCCACGTGCGCGCCCGCGCGATATGATGTTCAGGTCGATGTTTATCAATGCAAATGCAATCAAAATGAGCAAACCTCAGTTAACCGGAGTTAATTGGGCTCATGTTTTGTACCCTTCTGTTGGAAGATGATTCAGCACCACCGTGTATTACGAACGATTCCCACTTCTGCACAACCGACAAATGAGAATAAAAAAAAAAAAAAAAAAAAAAAAAAAAAAAAGGAGCGATATAGGTGAACAAAACTTTCAAACTACACAGCCGTATAATAAATATCATTAGCCAGAGAGCTCGAGAGATCGTTAAATAACATATATTTATTCATTTATGACTTTTTTTCTAGCAACAACCAGCGCTTTTCTGTTGATCAACGGAGAGAACCAATGAAAGTCACATGTTTCTGAATTCCTTGTGCTGGAGATGAAAATGCAACGGCTATAGTGAGACTTGCCGAGACGGTATGCTACAACGTAACGTAAAGCAAAACAGACTCGATGATATTACCCAAGGCCTGGTGTCTTTATTCCTTGTGCTCCAAAGGATGACAGAGCTGAGTTGCCAGCTGGTGCCTATGAACCATGAAGTGGTGAAGCTCCCACTATTTACTTTGCACAAGTTCTTAGTAAGTTAATATCCAAGTAGCATGCATTCAAAGCTGAGATACTGTGCCTGAGATGTTCTTGTTGAAGGATCAGATGTAGCTAACAAGAAATTTTTCAATGAAATAACGTAAACGTATTAGCTAGATTTGAATGTACGAGATACCTGAAAATTGAGTTATTTGGCAGCCACTCAACAAAGTCGTCAAGTCGGCCTGAGATATACTCGCTCGTCTTCTCCATAAGTTTGGGCAATTCAAAAGAAGCATCTGTTGCATACTACTTCCGTTTCAGTTTGAATGAACTGTGACATCTGCGCTGCGGGCCCAGATATCTTGGTCACCGGCCAAGGCGGTGAGTTTATTTGAAACAGGGGCGCGTCGTCGTTCCCGTGCCTTTTCCAGCTGGACAAGGCCCGTCTTCGTTTGCGCGCGCGTTCTCACCCTCCTCTCGCCCTCCCTGATGTTACCGTCTTCTCTCTCTTCCCTGACCTCATCCTTCCCCTTTCAAAGAATTTTTTATCTTCCCTCGTCGGTTGTCATGCAGAGAAATTACTATTTGGAAAAAGAGCCGAAGTTTAAGTTAGAAGCTATCTTGTACACGATATTTATGTCATATCCAAACAGCACTAGAAGGTAAGAATTTTTATATGCTCTCTTAAATTTTTAAAAAATAATACTTTATATGAATGATTCTAGTTTATAAATATTAGATATTAAAATAAAATTATTCTTGCGATATTTATTATAGAAATTATTGTTTTAAATGAAATAAAATTTTTATTTTTAAATAAATATTTTAATTGGGTTATAAATTCTATCATATATAATTATTGATTAACTTGATTGTGATAGGCTGCTAATGATATGCATATATCTTTTAATAACTAGCCTCATTAGATTATTCGATCATAAGCTTAAAAATTGACACGAGATTATTACTTTGTCGCAATTTAAAAATATGACATAGGAGTATTATATCATAAACCGAAAACATGACATGTAATTGATGTCTAGTTATGATGCAGGCATGATTAGGGTCAAGTTACCAAAAGAAATATTATATTATAAACTATAAAAGTAAATGGTTTAGAATTGGATAAAATTGCATGATGTTTTAATTAATTATCATTAAATTGATAATCAATTATACTTAATTTCTAGAATATTTATGAATGTTATCGTATATGTATATATAATTGGATCTAAGTTAAATTATGAGAGTGCATATCGTTATTTAATAGGTTTTTATGATCATTATATGTGAGACCCAACTTTTTAGATGGGAAAAATTGAATCTATGTAGGAGATGGAGTTTGTCTCCACTTAAATGGGCAGAAGAGGAGACTTATTTGGAGACTCCTCCTCATTCTTTCCAAACTTTAATCAATGATAAATTTGGAATCGTCGATAGGTTTCCTCTTCATCTCCTCCATTAGTGTTGGTTCGATTGCTGATTTAATGCTGGCAAGCCTTCTTCTTCTCTTCTCTTCATTTTCTTTCCCCTCACCTTTATGCTTGTCGAGGGACATCATTGGCCATCAAACTTTGGGATGGCCATGACCCTCTTTGGCCCTATATTAGGTTGGTACTGTGATCAAATTGGAGCCTAATTTGGGTCTTTAGAATAGTCCAACTAGCCACCAAATGAGTGGGTCAATGATGGCCGGCGACTGAATGCCATCTTAGCTAGTGGCTTCCATTAGAAGCCATCCTCCTGTGCGTCTCTTTTCTATCAAAAGCTGACCTTACTCTGTTTTAAAGCCAACTAATAACAATCCGGTGCCCTTTTGCTAAGCCATTACTGTGATGATCGACTAGCTAAGCATCGCCTTCACTTGGTTGGGGATGTTCCCCTTCTTTTTCTTCTCTTCTTTCTTGTTTTCTTTCCCCTTTTCTATTTTTCTGGTGAACTCTTCTATCTCCTCTTTTCTTCTTTTTCTTAATTTCTTTCTTGTTTATTCACTTGAATTCCTGTATAAATAGATCCAAACTTGATTACATTGTGGTGGGGTTCGAGCCTTAGCCATGAATTTGGACTAACTGCTTTAAACCCGAGCTTGATTTTTATATCATCTGATCCTACAATTTTAATTTGACTTAGCCAATGTAGTTAGCCTATAGTTTTATTTTGTTTAGGCCTAACCATATCACTCAAATCAAAGTAAGCAATGTTATCCTAATTAGAGTATTTTATTTTATATATAAATGTTTATAACATTAATAAGAAAATCTAAAAATTTTGTAATTTAGTTTGTAAATAACCCTACCCTAGTTAGAGTATTTGTATATCAAATGTATATGTTTATGATATCATTAAATGATTTCAAAATTTTATAAATTATTTTGTATGCTTATCTATATATAAATTTGATCATGTAAATTTATTGAAATTCTATTATATTTTTGAAAATTCATACGCATAATGTATTTATGGCCTTTTGTTTCAATTGCAAATTATGCTAAAATTTACTCTTAAATTTATGTTTTGAAAGTACTTGATTACTTAATTTGAAAACCATTTGTATATGTTAATTATTTGAAACATTAATGTTATATATAAATGAGAATTTTATGATATATGAGCCATATGTGCAAAAATATAAATTGCTATAAAGTATGTATGTGTGTCTATATATATATATATATATATATGTTATGGACTCATAGTTAAATTATGTATCAATGTATCTAACTTATCAAATTTTGTACAAAAATTATATTAGTTACAGAGCATTAGAGTCTAATGGATTATAATTAGCGAAATATTTGCTAAAGTAGATTATATATGATCATGACTATATGGGATGTTGAGTTACTATTATAAATTTTGATAAGTTCAGAATTTAAGTTGTAGCTTTCCTTGGGATATGAAGTTTAAATTATAATTATTTCTTAAATTTTTTCATAATGAAAAGTTTGACAATTTGATTTTTGATAATATACTTTAAATAGAGTTAATGTTTGTTGCAATGGAACCCATTATTTATTCATTATGAGGTGAATATGTAGTTTTATAAATTATATTTATATAAATTAATTATAAAAGTTTTAAAATTTTATATGCATATCTTTAATCTTCAAGGAAAGTGCGTGTGAAAATAAACTTTGTGGTTGCCGTGTAAGTCCGTACCCACAAAAATTTTAAGGGCAGCAACATTCAGTTTACTTCTCAAATAAAGCTTGACATGGTGATTGTTTGTTGAGTACAATAGTTGTGACTCAAAGGAGGAGGAAGCGAACTCATACAACGTAATTCATAGAATTTTTTCGAGCAAAGAACAAAATGATATAGAGGCTCATGAACTTTGTTTCTTGCGATAAGAAAGCCTGTGGCCACTCTATGCATTGTTACAAGCAAAAAAACTTATGATATCTCAAAAAAGAAATATATTATATGTTTATAACTTAAGTTCATTTGCTACCTATTAATTTTTACTTGAGTTTTTGAGTCACATAATTTTAATCTGTTAATGAAGTTAATTGAATTGTAAATGAGCCGATCCAAGCGTATAGATTAAATAGTAAAAAAATGTATTATATACTTACAACTCAAATTCATTTGCTACCCTTTAAATTTCACTCAAAAGCAAACAGAAAAAATACGATTAGATGATGATCATGGGTTAATTCCATATGAAATTTGATGCGAGGATGTGAACCGGCCAATTCTAAACGAAGTGGATGGCGCCGAAGAATTCAACTCTCTCCCTCGTGGAACACCATGACTGGCCCGACTCGAATCCTCTGCTTCCGTCCGTCCCCGCCTCTTCTACCGCCAGTCGCCGCACCCGAGCCTGAGAGCGGGTACTCGGACCTGGCGACGGGGAGCAGGAAGCCGAAGGGAGTCGCTGAGATCTAAAATTGGGATGTAGGCCTCGGAGCCCATTCGAGTTAGGAAGCAAGCAAGAAGGCTGGCTGGTCGGTGCCGAGGACTTCGGACGCAGTTTTGGGAACCGAGTACTCACCCAGAGAACCCACCATCCAAAGCGATGACTTAGGTTTGTTGGCCGCCCGCGGATAGAGAAGACTCTAGCGTTGGAAAGGAAGAGCCCATGATGTCCTGCCGCTTAACAAAGAATAATGGGAGAGGGGACGGAGATGCGAAGGAAACGGGCAGGAGACGGCGTCTTTGCCCGCCCCTTGTTCTATTTTTCTAGGGTGCAAGGCAACTGGCATTTAGTGCACGCGCCGTGCATTTGCGTCTCCGGCTCTCTCCGGCAGATACGCGGTGCGGGCGACGCGTACTGGCGGTGACGCGGAGACGAGTCCAACCCATCTACCGTGCGGTCTAAGCTATCTACCGTGCGTATTTGGTTGTCTGTTATTGAAAAGCGGAATTGCAACTGCTATACGATACTTAAAACAAACAAAAAAATAAAGTATTGTAAAATTTTACAAAGCACTTAGTTGTTATCAAATTGGTATATGAAAATTAGCATGGTGCCTATAAAATGCAGTCAAAGATGCGCTCACACCAATGCATTTGTGGCTTCTTAGAGGACCATGGCTCTCTACCATAACACCCAAGTTGTAAGATTTTTTTTTTTTTTTAATTCATCAATTTTTCATGTTTAAACCGGTTTTGATATCATTTATAACATTTTAAACTTACCTATCAATTCAATTAATATATTATTTTATATAACTTTAAAAATTTTAATTTATATTAATTGATAACATATAATCTTAAATTATAATCTATTCAAATATATTTTTTTTTATCTAATTACAAAATTATATTAGGCAAGGATGGTGTACTTGGCGGATCATGGGTCAGTCAACATAAGTTGATGGAGTAGTACCTGACAGATCAAAACCACTGATCATGAAGTGATACCAGCGGTCCAAATCGATATGCTCAAATCCTACTTTCATCAACATCCGGGAGGTCAAGAATGTTCAGAATAGTCCATGAAAATTACAATTCTAGGAAAAAAAATACAAGGATCAAAGGAGCAGTTTTGTCAAGGTGCCATGATTTACCCTTCAATCTATTTGGATTGTGAGGGGAAAAAAAAATACAAGAATCTATTTGGATCGTTCAATCACATAAAGAAAGAACATGATATTTGAGAATCGAGGCTTAATCCAACTGAAAAAAAAAAAAGGCTACCTTGAGTGCAACTTGGTTGACCTATGCACGAATGCTAAATCGTCGTACCTAAATTCGAACACTTGTCATTATATTTAAGTTGACGTAACTTAATTATTTTTGCCTTAACCTTATCGGGTACGCATACCAGGTATGGATAACCATCTGGACGTGGATGCGATTCAATTGACAATGAAAGGAAACAGAAGAAGTTTATGCAGGCAACCGTGAGGACCACCAGATTCATAATTTGACTTTTGCTCCCATGAGAACATGGTCTAGAGCCCTGGGAGATAGAAAAATCTAGTATGATACTTCTAGGATAGAGCGATGCATCAAGCATCCACGTCATTCAACCCTTTCTCCCAGAATCTATAATAGACCCATAAACAAGAGCTCAAAATTCTCTGAAGCAGCTCGTGCCAATCCGATTCCATGGCAACAAAATGGTCTCCCAATTAAAGATTTGCTGGATCCAAAAAGATAGCCGGCCAATTAAGTTGGAAAAAAAAAAGGATATCTTAAAACTAATCTTAGAAAAGTCTGTGATCAACTGTTAGATGTGATTTAACCATAGAATAATATCGGGAAAAAAAAAACTTAAAAATCTTTCTAAATAAAGCCTCTTCTAGCGCATTGATCCTTTCCAAGGCCCATCAATTGTTCCCGTCGTGATCTCATTCTTACACAGCGGTGGTAGTCATTTTTATCATCACGGACCCTCTCCCCTATTCCAGGGTGGCATCTGATGTGAAGTCCTGATCCATTGCTTCTTTCCTCTCCTTTATCTCTCTCTAGATACTTTTCTTCTCTAATTTTCTTTTGTATATGCCTGTATTTATGATTCTCTAATAATTTATTGATTGTGAAGTTTCTGACTTCCCATTTTGTTCATTAAAAAAAAACAAAATGGTGTCCCCTGTCCCCGGTAACGCGAAGGGGGCTCCTTCGTTTGAGTTTCGGAATAATGAAAATATAATTGCGGAATTGGTGGATGTGTAAGCCATGACAAATTTCTAAGAAGGTTGCGATGCCTTATCTGCCATTTTATATGCGTGATGGAACTTCAACAATCAATCATGAAGACCGATTCAAAGATTAGACTATTCTTTTATCAAAAGCTAAAGCCTTATATAAATGCAATCTCATTGTGGGGTACATATTTTATGTGCACAAAGCCGAGCGGCTGAATTTTTTAAAAAAATAACAAAAAAAATGACTAAAATAATTAAGTTGCAAGAAGCAACCCAATGGAAGATGGAAATAAATAATAAATAACACATCATCATCTTATCCCTTTACATGCGAACGGGATAAAAAAAAATAAAAAAAAAAAAATAAAAAAAAAAAAAGAGAAAGGAAGAAGGAAGGAAGGAAAGAAAGAAAGAAAAAGCTACTCATCAGCCTCCTCAATTGTGCTCAATTTGCCACGGAAAGGCCGAGATCGCGTTCCACCTCGCATGGAAATCCTTCTTCCCACCACCTTCTTCGTAGCCACCGATCTCTCTGCCAAAATTTCAACCTTGGCATCATCAAATCTCTCCAATCCATCAACGCCCCTATCTTCGACTCCCTCGCAGACCTCCGCGAGCGGCATGACTCGAATCCTCCGGCCTTTGCCGCGCTTCTTCGAAGCAGCTACGAGCGCCGAGCTAGCCTTCGCCGCGAGGGCTGCCATGTCGAGCCCCGTCAACTGGTATTCGAGCTTCGCGATCGGGAGGACGAAATATATCTGACCCAATTGGAGCGGCTCATCAACTCCCAGTGCTGGAATGTAAGCGTCGAAGTAGAGCCTATCAGAGCTACAGACGAAACAGGACCCGCAATCTTCGCCGAGGACGTTGGAAGCGGGGATGGGAACAGAGTACTCTTTTAGAGAGCCATCGAGGGTGATGACTTTAGCCGTGGGTTGAGAACTAGAGCTGGAGGAGAAGCAAGAGCCCATGAACAGTAGTGTATCAAAGGGAGGAGGAAACGAAGGGAATGTAGGAAGGAAGAGAGGGTTGGAAGCGAGCCGCTGGGGCGGGAGGAGTTTTATATGGGAGGAGACGCGTAGAGAAAGTTTTGGACATTTGCCACGAGAAAAAGACGTCACCGGCGGTCCGTGTGGACGCCGGGTTAGTGGAAACCGGGGGGATGGCCTCACGGATGACGCGGCAGGCGGTTTCTTGCGCCTCACGTGATTGTTGGCTGCTGACGCGACGGGCGGGTTGCTTGCGGCTTAAGTATGTCCCGGTGCAGTGAACCCAGTTACTTGAACTAGACCCGTCAACGGGTGAGCTCAGATCCGGCCCGATCCCTAATCCTGAACTTTCTAGAACATTATCCGGTCCAATAATCTTTTTTTTTTTTTTTTTTTTTTTTTTTGATGTTATAGACATTTTTAGACCACGTCTTCCCTCCTCGCCCTCGTCATGTGCCTCTATCGTCCTTGCCAGTTGCCATCATGGTGGAGTTGAAATCTAAAATGGAATCATTGAGTCGCGTTAGAGCGAGCCCGACGGCCAGATTCACCCCGATGCTCACTCCCCGTCGCTTAGCAAGCAGAACATCCGTACCTTGGCTGCTTTGTTGTTTCGCGTATACGGTTCCTCATAATTAAGTCTGCCGACCCAAGAATACAGAACAAAAGGCTGACAATCTCTATCAAGGAAACGTCATTGTAACAATTGAACATCAGTCCCAACCACTTCTCCGCCGCTAAGCTACGTCCTAACTCCCACATCGCCAATCGCCGCCTCCCCTTCCTCCCTTGTTCTCCAAAGATCCCGAAAAGCCGCCCTCGTTGCTGCTGCGGTGGAGTGCCGGCCGCTCCCGGACCTGCGGTGCCATCCAAAGCTTTCTATTTTTAATCCCGCACCGCGCTGAGCCACCACTCGCAGCTGCCAACGCCAGCCCGGCCAGGCATCGCCGGGTCCCCGATCCTTCGATAGATCGTTCCCACCTGCACCCGCTTGCAGGGGAACTACTAATAGAATGGATAGAAATAACGGAACTACGGCTGGTACAGATAAATAAAACTAGATTTTATTTCATTGATATCTTTTATATAGACCGTTTTGATGTTCATTCTCTCATACAAATTATCTTCTGATCATTTATATTATATTTCATTAGTTTATTTGTGGGATCATGGCCTTTTTATCAAGTAACTGTTCTTTTTGCACCAGCCAAATGCGTCAAATTATTAAATTTTACTACGCAAAGGGCTGGTCCTCCCAAGTGGGTGGCTGCCAATCAGACCGCCGCTTCTCCAAGTTGGCAAATTCCAATATCAAGCTCTTTTACGTATTTTATTATTATTATTATTTCTTATAATTATGCTTCTAACCGTCTGATTTACTATTAGCGCATCACCACATATCTTATTCGGGCGAATATGGGAAGTGGTGCGCCCGTGCGGTACGTCCTGTACGCCGCAATGAGGAGATTTTTAGACCGGGTTCACTCCCAGGAGAAAAACCGCGGTCGGATCTTCTCGAGTCGCACCATTGCTTAGTTTGCGCCACCATGAACCTTTTTCTTCGGAGCCGACTTAAACTCATTTTAGAGGCGAGCATGCGTTCATGAGAGCCTGTTAATTATTTATTTTATCATATAACATGCATAGAGATTAATATAGATTATTAATTATCTCACACTTGTGGGTTTGGAGCTCAGCTTTTCTGTTCTCTTTTTTTTTTTGTTTTTTTCTTTTTTTTTTTTTTTCAATAGCCAAATTTAAATAAATACAAGGCACGGACGGAGTTGTTTGTGACAACGCAGACATAACTTTTGAACTCGTTCAGTCAAAGCTTGGTGCGGGGATACCACAAACTTAAGCTTTGTAGCTCGTTCAGTCAAAGCTTGGTGCGGGGATGCCACAAACTTAAGCTTTGTAGATTTTGCGTTAAAAAAACATTTAACCTGATAAATACATTTTATAATGGGTTAATTGTAATGATGCAAATGTGAAATTTGAACTACTTCTTTCAAGGTTATTTGAACAGCGAATCGGTTCCGGATCCAAACTAAACCAACCGCACTATGTTGGTTCGATAATTTTTTTTATTTTTTTATTTTTTATATAGTACATAAGACTAACAGTTTTTTATAATTTTTTATCTTTTTTTTCTTATCAAGTAAATACTGTTTTAACCATCGAATTTTAACATGCTTTCATATTATATCTAGCACAATTTTGCATTCAAAAATTATTCAAATTAGCCTGAATCAGACTGAAGTGAGCAATTCGGCACTATTTAGATAGGTTTCCGCTGGCTCAAAGGTTGTACCAAATTAACAAGCAAAATGGAACCCTTTTTTAATTAATTTAGATCAATTTGGTATGTCTTACTTTACTTTTATCTATGTTGTTAAACTAAGAGTCCAGTTGAAAGTTCAGCAGATCAATTATATATAAAGAGTATTTGATGATCTAAATATGGTCACCATGATGATCTTGAATTATTAGTAAATTTATATCTTAATTTGATTCCAATGATTTAGGGTCATTGTATTTAATATGCATACTATATTTTCATGATTAAAATTTGTTAAATATTTACAATTAACTTATTTATCATCACAAAAAATTTAAAGATCATTGGCCATATAATATCAAATTATTTTTAATATATTTTATCTATATTTTATATTATTTAAATTAAATTATAATATTATATTATAATATCAGATTATATTATAATTATAAAATTATAATAATATTTTATTACTTTATTATAAATTTATAATATGTAATTATATTATATTAATATGAAAATAAAGCTAAATATTTTTTTTTTAAATTATAGATGAGGAATATTTTAGTTTCTGAATTTTCGTTCTAAGATTACTTGCAGTCAAGAATGTACATGAAATTGCTGAATTAGAGGGTAATTTGAGGGTTCACTCACAATATTGAGATGGGATGACAGAGATGGCTGGATTGCGGATGATTGCCATGGACGCGAACCACTGCGTGCCTTTTCTTTACTGTTGCAACGCGCCTTCCGCGACTTGACCCGCGAATCTTTCGCCGGCTCTCGCTTCCAATCCCTTCCTTCAGTTCGGAATGCCCCAGAAAATTCCAATGGTTTACCCGGTCTCACAGAGGCGAGGAAAAAGAAGGATTGCGGGGATTTCGTAGGGTTTTGATGAAATATAGATCATGTCATGCGCATTATGAGTGGGAATGATACGATATTGATGAAAACGATGAGATTAAAGAAGCACGGAACTTTTTTCCCCAAGAGAGTATCGAATGAGGAATCTCCTGGAGAAATTTGCTTAGAAGAATCACAATAAGAGAGTTATCAGGTATGGCATCCTTGAAGCCAAAAATGGCAGCAAGATATCACCGAGAAGGATCCAAAATGTGAGGGTTTAGGACTAGATAAAAATATATTAATTGAGATTTGAGTGGATAGATTTTTTTTTTTTTTTTTCCTCCTGTTGAGGAGTTGAGCGAATGGATATTGGAAGTCAGAGAAGTGCTAAAAGATTGAAACCCACCTATTAGAATATAAAAATGTACAAAATTTCACCACCTACCGTGAGAGTAAAACAAGACCACCATGAAGTTTGTCTTGATCAGGCTGCGTACCTACCATTACATTACATCAGCTTTATTTCCTGTACTTAAGATCAGTTAATTGAAAACGTTCTATTTAAACTCTTTATTGATTGTCCTCTGATGAATCATTAATATTATTTGTTTGTCTTGGATTTCATCTCTCTAATATCTCAAATTTTTTGGGTCAAGTAATGAGTATTGAATGCCCCTTTTTTTTATTTTAGTGTACGAATGGTCGAGGTTAGATATATGGAAACCTGGAAGTTATCTTTTAGTGACGAAGATAGCGCTTAGGAGAATCAGAAATGAAGCAAGTTCGTTATATAAAAGGAATTGCATTTATCAAAACAGAGACGAGCCAGTTCTTGGCATCTGTTGTTTCAGGGAGTCATGCAAGAGCTTGCATTCAGCAATATAGTAAAAATTTGTTGCCAGAACAGCCGAGAATTGTATAAATTTCTTAAGAAAAATTAAACAATAAGAAACTTGCCATGATCATTCATATGTGTGTGTGTGTGTGTCTATATATATTCTAAAATGCTGTAATAGAATACTTCCTATGTGATTGCCCTTTCATGTTATCCTTATAATTTAGCCTTTCATATTCCTTGTTAGCAAGGATGCCTTCTATTGCAAGGTAGAGTATGGAGTAGTACTCCTAGCACTCCTATGCTTGTTGAACTAGCATACCTTCTTCACCTGTAGTTCTTTGGTTTCTTCTAAAGTCTGTGAACGGCAGTTTCTTTCTTGGAGTTTCGAAGGAGTAATGAACCACCAAATGTGATATTGAAGATCTATACATCACTATTACATTATGAATCTTCCAATTAAGAACTCCGCAGGTCGCCTCATAAAATTGAAAGTCTTATGCTTCGCATGAATGCTTTTGTTTGTTAAATATTCGTTTTGTCTGCAATCAAAATCATTGCAATATGATTAATTTGTTTCTTGTTTAATGTGATTTATTTGATTCTTGTTTAATGGTGTGTTTTGAATTAACAAGAATGCTCCAGTCTGGATATCTAGGGATGGAGATTATTTTTTCAAAAAATGCTCTATAAGATTTCACAGCTAGTTATCCCATGCTCCTCTCTCTCTCTCTCTCTCACCCACAATCCCTATGTTCATGTGTGCATTATGTAGAACTGCAACAAAATGAATTTCTTGCTTGCTATTGAAGAGGTCTCACACTTTATATTTCTAGCCCCAACATGCACTTGTAAAAGCCACATTATTTAGGGGTCCATGCTAACATGGTTGTGGATGGCTGCAATCTGCCCATTCCACAAGCCTTGCATGAAGAAGATGTGAACCAAATGTAGCAAAGGACAACCTGCCGGCTGCCTGCAAGTGAGAAATTTTCCCTGCGGTCAATGCTGCCAAGTCATCCTTGGCTGCATTCCACTGTATGCTTCTTCACATAAGGCCTGGGAGAAACTCTCAAGTGTCTTGGCACTCCCATATTTCAACAGACTAAAAGAGTAGGCTGAACTCACATGCAATTTTGGACCCATCTTTTCCATCTCTTGCTCTTCCGACTTCATATCACTAATATAATGTTCATATATATAGGCTGGTCTACTTGATTGTCATATTCTCTGTTTTATTCAGTTGGTTGTTTGTGGAAAAGTAATGGAAATATTGGGATGCCTGTTTCACCTTTCAGACAAAATTTCCAAAAGCCATATGTTAATTCTCTTGGTAATTCTCTCTCCTTATATCACCAAAATCTTCCCTCTTTTTAGGAAGATCTACAGCATGTGAAAGTAAATACCCAGGACACTAAAATTTGTGGGTTACCCCTGCATGAGTCAATTACCACTAAAAAATTTATTAGATAGTCTTGACCGTACAATGAGATATGCAAGGGTCCACCCTCAGCATGTTATATTGATGATGGATGGAATCGACTAGAAATTTGACTTTTGTCAAAGGCGTTTATGCTGAGAATGACAGGATTGATATTCTTTTGCTGTCCTTCTCATAATCGCATGAGGTAATCTCCTCATGTTGTTTCAGGGCTCTTGGACTTTCTAATGTTGGTTCTGATGAATTGAGTGTTCAGACCTCATTCTCCTCTCTGAGTTGTGTGTATGGCATTTCAAAAAACATTGGATTTACAACACTTTGCTTGGTAATGGTGCAGCCTGCTAGCCAGGTTTGGCCTGGTGCAGGCAGGACTGTCTCATATACTTGGCTTTCAATATAGCCTGGTACTGTTGTTGGAACTGATATTCTGTTCCAGTCTGAGAATTAAGTTTCCAACACCCATCTGGCTAATATATTCATGACACTTATATGATGCCAATAATCAGGGCTTTCCTGGTTGGGGTAGTAGGAGGCCTGCTTTTCTGTATTCATCAAAAAGCAGTCTGCAGGCATTCATAATTTTGCTGCTGGCACATTTCTAGCCAGGTCCAGTGCCCCACTAACATGTTATACGCTGCCTTTGTGTTAGCCACTTCTAGTTGTTATCCCTTCAACTATCACTAGCACAATTTCTTTGAATGAGTTTGCTGTATTAATTAAGAAGTGGGCCTACATATGATGATAGCTTGGTCAGTAGTGGTTGATGCTTATCTAAACATCTGGCCATGTCGGCCAATTAAACTTTAGTGTTGATTCGGCTCATTGGACGGTTATGCTATCATAAATGTTCAAATGACCCTTTAATAGCAGGGAAGGACATTCTAATGCGTACTTTTTTTTCAGAAAAGTACTGTTTCTTATTTTTTATAATAGAAAAAGACAGGTCGCTCCCAATGACTGTGTATATACTATGGGCTAACAAACTTTCATCTATCTTATGGAGGACTAAAATTTACTTGGTATATTCATTTGGGACAATGACTATGGCTTGAGCACCCATCCCAAGATTTTTATTATGCAATGATAGAAACTCAAATGGCAGGAAACGAGCAATTGTTTAAGATTTGATATGCCTCCACTGATGTTGATATCAACCTGAGATTAGGGTACTGAGCTGGCAAATTTGATGCAGTCGACTGAAGAATTGTGGTGATTGAGGTGTAGTTGGAGAAAGCTAGCAGCATGGTGCATTTCAAATGTTTAAAGCAATGATATCTTCCCAGAATGGGATAAAAGAGGTGCATGATTTGGGCTAAGTGACCACGATGTGTTTGTAGTTTAGCCTAGAAGTTTTTGGAACAAAATTCACGACATCCAAGGGAAATTTTGAGGCAACATTATTAGCAGTTCATTCCAGGCAACCATTCTGGCAAATAAGAGAAAGAGGTGATGCTACAGTGTTAAGGTCAGAGGTTGTGCTTATTTCAGATTTCTTGAATCAGCTACAAGAGACTTGGGACTATTCTTTCTTATCAATCTCCAAACCAATTGGTATTTTACTTCTGGTTTATATGGTCATGTATTCATTTTGAATCTCAATGCTAAATTCGAATTATGATGCAGATTTCCGTCCAATCCAAGCACTGCTTGCTATGTGTCATTGTTGGTTAATTGGCAACCATAGTTCCTTGACAAATCAAGTTTTGCTTATTGGTAACTACAAGAAGCCTGAGTATTTGATAATTGGTAACTAACATCAGTCCACAGCCAAATTAAATTATAACTGCTGATCTACACCCAGATTTGCCTCTTGGCAGGTCAAGCTAGTGGTTCAAGCCATTAGCATCAGCCAAATTAAATTATAACTGCTGATCTACACCCAGATTTACCTCTTGGCAGGTCAAGCTAGTGGTTCAAGCCATTAGCATGATTAATAAAAGCTTACATGGAGGCTAATACTAGTTGCATTGGTCTTGTGCTGTTGAACCTAAAGGGAAATCAAGCATCGTCATAGGTGCTATCTGCTGCTGCTGCTTGTTGAACCATTGGCAAAAAATAGTTGTTGCAATTTGAGCTTCGTAGTAATTAAAAGAATGGTGGATGTCATGACAAAAGAGAAGTTCGGGCACCTTTATTTAAAAATGAAAAAATGCAGATGTTTTTCAAGGATGCCGTGGTTCTGTTTGAAGCAAGGAACATCTATAAGTAAGCTAAAGAGAGTGGAATCATATGGAACACAGAGCATAGAATATTACAGGTGCAAAAGTCAGTCCACCATGTTGCTCGTTATATGCTGAATAATGAATGCTATGGAGAATGTCTGGAACTTTAATTCCTTTGTTTATAAAAAGTTCCACAATACAAATACTAAAATTTTAATTCTTTTGTTTATAAAAAGTTCCACAATACAAATATTAAAAACTTCTAGCCCAATTAGAGTTGCTTTTTCAGGCGAATATTTGCCACTAAAATGTGCTATGCAGATATAATACTCTCTTAGAGAACTTTAACTATGCTTTATCTTGGGGTTTTGACCAAAATAGTTCCCATTTTTATGTGCAGCTGAGTAATTTTAGTGCCCTGAAAAATCTTGAGGCTGCAGATATGATTAATTAGCTGTTATGTCAAGGAAACACAGATATTGATGCCATGATTAGAATTCATTATTTGAATCAAATAAAACTTTTGAACTTATGGTTTGTTGGTTCAGTGTCTGACCAAATGGGCATCCACAGAATAACTGGCCATTGTATTTTTGTTGATGCATGCAACTGTGTTATCTAAAGGCATTATTTTAGCAACGAGTGGATGGACTTTTTTTCTAAAAAAAAAAGTATAACTCAGTGTAGTTTTCAACCTGTGTCAAGTTTGCAATGACATAATGTTACATAGGTGCTACTATAGTCTTCCTGGTTGAGTATAAACGCATGACAGAATTTTATAAAAGACAATATGCTTGACGGCAAGTGTTGAGAGATAATGCATTGACTGAACTCAGTGCGTCTTTTATTAAGGCATTTGGGATTATGGATTATTTAATACCAGGTAACTAATCTCTCTGTCATTTTTTGAGAATCGCTTGGTACTTGATTAGATTTGGGGTAACATTTAAAATCAGAGAACTTAGAGATATTCTTGTCTGTATGATAAAAACTCTGATGTCTTCGTGTAGACTTTTCATAAAAAAATTCACTTAATTATTTATTTGCAAGCAAATGTCGGATTTATTGCCCCCCCGCTTCTTTTTTATAGTATAACTCAATGAGTCAAAACAAATGTGCACCAAATATTCAAAATATATGTATTAGGCATTTAAGAAATGTGCATGGACATTTTGATTTTACATATTGACTGCTAAATTTATAGTTTTCTGTAATGTTAAATTTGTAGTTTTCTGTAAAAAAATGAATCGGCTCGATTCTTGCAAAATTAGTAACTAAGTTGATTTTCTATTCATAATTCGCTATTTTCATTGTATACTTGTAATGTTACTATATTATTGTGCTTTCATGGCATAGCAACTTTTAAGATATTCATCTTTTTAATGAGTTTCAGAATTCTTGCAGTTATTTATTTAGAATAATTTCAAGAATATGTTGAATAAAACCAAAAAGCATGAGAACAGTAATAATTTGGAGCACTATATGCTTAGATATAATAAAGTAGGCAAAATGAAATTTAACATCTCACTGATTTTCCATGTTATTGGTGCACATGTAGAATTCTCAGCCTCAATATGAAACATAATTAGCACAGGTCATCAGATAGAATGTCTAAAAAATCTTAAAGCAAATTTATGACAGTAAAAGTTGATCATACCATCTTATGGTTCTTGATATGTAAATCCTTAGCAGTAATAAATGGAACCAGACAAGGTTGTAAATTACCATCTTTGTTGGCTATAACTACTGCTAGCAAAGAATGGGTATAATGTAGTCAAGCCTGACACATGTAGTTCTTCACTTGTGAAGTATCTATTTTAAGGCATCATCACACTCATTGAGTGTAAAAATTATACAAGCAAGGGATCCTTGAATCAACAATAAAAGAGATGGCATTCTAGCAGGCAATGTTCATTCCTGGACCTTAGGTGTCTTTTGAAGGTTTGGAGGTTTTATTTTAAACTAGACATGTTCATTCTGATTGGCACAATGGACTTCCGCATGGGTAATTAAGTTCTTTGAATCCCAAAGCTTGCTGGTTGCCATCTTTTTGTGCACGTTCTGGACTGGAGTGAAGAAAGTCAGGAGGGATGGTCCAAGAAATCATGTCTCTACCAGAGGAAGTTGATCAAACCAAATTGCTGCTCTCATGGTGTTGAGATTTTGAAATTAAATAAACTGCTTATCTTCTAACAACAGAAACTGTTATGGATTGGGCGGTGAAGTTTTAGACCCAGGGGAGAGCAAGTGATGGTGCTGACAGTATCATACATGCACTATAGAGTTGTTTACCTCACATGCATTACGTGGGGTAACACATGTTTTATCTGTACTGGATGTTGCAATAATGGGCAAGCACATGATCATCTTGTGACATGGTTATAATTTTGAAAGCGAGCTCTTACTACTTACACTCCATTTTGCAATATGTTTGTTGTATACAACTCACGATCAGCACCTACCCTCTGCTTCATATCCACTTGAATAATGTGGTAGGGATGTAGAGAGTACAATTGGCTTGGTTCCTCCCTAGTTTGTAACTGATGGTAAGTTGATTTCATCATTAAGCTGCTCATTGTGTTCTTCTCTGGTGCTGCATCATCTCCAAATACATATTTGTGTTTTGTATTATAAAAATTTCATACTGCCCATAAGCCACTGAAGGAGGCTTTCATTTCCAAATGGTCAACAGAAAGCTTGAACTAGAAAAAGAATTAAATAGCCTAAAATGCACATGAGAAATAAAATAAAATAAAAGCGAAGTCAATTAATCACAAACAAGACATGATGTGCACCACTGAACATATTAAATCCAGAGAACTTGGCAGATAGGCAGTTGATAAACCCCATCACCCTCCCCTCCCCTACCAAAAAAAAAAAAATTCAATGTTTTATCTTCACATAATCTGTTGTGCAGGCATCAGAGTAGCATGAATGATTCTCTAAGTCAGGTCAGGTCAGTTGACGTTTGCCAGATCTTGTTTTATATTTTGTTCATACACCTTCCTTCAACATTCTTTGAGTTATTAATTAATGGCTATGAATCCAGCAAATCTTTTTGGATACGTTAGGACAGGAGTAATTTATGTATTATTATTGCTTTTTTTTTTTAAAAAAAAATTCATGATAACATGTTTCCATCTGTTATGTATCTCTCAAGAAAGTAAACAATCATGAAGATACATAAAGAATGGAAGCATGAATTAAAAAGATATTTAATACAAGACGATCTTCAAGGCTATTAAGATATGAAGGTTATTTAAAAAACAAAAGACGAAGCCGTTAGTATATATATATATATATATTGCAGTTTCAGAAGCCTTAAAACTTTTCAGGTACGCACCTTCGCCGAAGTTCTGCAGGGAGCGCGGTATGAGTCATGCAAAGGCCTCATGTGAGAAGAAGAGAGCGAAAGGTAGCCAAGGACAAACTTGCCGGCAACTTGCAACCGAGGGAGCCTCCGCTAAGGCTAGTAGCGCCGGCAAGTCATCCTTGGCTGCATTCCACTCTCCGCCTCTTCACGTAAGGCCTTCGACGAGCGCCAACATCGTTCTGTTCTCGTCCTCATCTTCCGAAGAGGCGTGCTAACTTTCTCACTCTCTTTCGCCGTCTTGCATTCTTTTTTTAATTTTCGGGTGCAGCTGATCTCTTGTTGGAGCTGGCATATATAGGCGCGGCGGCCAGTTGTTTCAATGCTCTTGGCCCGATCCTTCTACTAGTTGGCAATAGGAAGCCAGTGGAATGGCATAGAGATAATATCTTTTACCCATTCTCTGGAGTAATTCTCGGGAAGGGATACGTGGTGATGCCAATCCAATTGTTTCCCCTTTTTGGGTGGACTGCTGAGGCCAAGTTGGAGCTTTTTTTAAGGGATGTGGACCTTGATTTGAGGCACGTACTGGTAGGTTGGGATGCCCCCACTCCATTGGGCAGTTTCCTTTCTAAAATGTTTGTTAGGCTGTTGAGGGAATAGAATCTTCACTGGAGGAAAGTTTGAAAGTTTTTAAGATATGGAGAGGGCTCATGCCTGGCTCATGATCTTTGGTTGGGACCGAATGGAGATTCTGACTTTGGTGACCTAGTCAAAGGCATCCATAACGGGGAAGGGTGGTTGATGCCTCCCTGTCCTATTCTTTTCTCCTGATTTCATGCATGAGGTGGCTTCCCCACCATGATCTCGAGGTGGGCGTTTGGTGATTATTGCATGAAGGAATATGTATAAAGATTTGCATGGAGAAGGTTGCATTAACAATCCAGGGTTTACATGTAATAACTAATACCAACTTTACACAATGGCCGGCCGTGCTCTAATAACTAGGGACAGCTAAATCGTATCAATGAGCCACGAACGAACAATGTTAACTTCAAAGTATAATAACTAATGGATCTATTCAAATCTGATTTATTTATTTATTTATCATATCAAAAATTTAGATCTGAATTTGATCTTTGTACTATACGGGTTATACGATATGATCCATATAATCTACTTAATAATCAGATTATATTCGGATTAACATGAATGCATAATTTATTTTAGGTTTTACTTTATCTATCTTATACAGCATATATATATATATATATATATAACCTATCTAATATTAATTTAATCAAAAAATAATTATATATTTACATTCATAACTCAAGCATAAAAGTGTATATTAGTCCATTCCATCCATTTGATCCCCCCAAAATGACAAAGTAATGATTTATGGTTAAAAATTAAAGAATAAAATTAATTTAGATAAGTTAAACAGGAGGCTGTACACAAGTGAACTGTTGGGGTCCCTCACTTGGGCTCCACAACAATGGGTTCAACAACCTCCAACCTCACAAAATCTGGTTCAGAAATTTGATCAAACACCTGGAGTGTGCCAAGAATTTGTCCCCTTTGTGAGTGAAGATTCGGTCCTTTGATCCTTGCCACTGTTACAAATGTTCTTGCCCACATTCCCAAGCTTTTTCCTGAAGAAAAGGTACCCCAAGAGCCTCCAACCGCTGTTCCAAAGCCTCCTTCACTCAAACCGCCCCATACCTTGGGCGTTCCACCCTTGGTTCCTTGCACACTTCACACAGATTTGAGAGGGTTTCCACATCAAGATCAAGCACAAAATGAGATCTAACATGAACAAACCAGATTTGACCACAATGAAGAACACCACTCCAATATCCAACAAATCCCACCTATTACAAGCCTCCAAAACAAAGAAAAATACAGCAGTAAAGAAAAATGATAGATAGAAGAGATCTCTCTACTACAGCCCGTGGTTTGATCTCTCTAGCTTGGGAATAAACCTACCCCCTTGCCAGCCCAAGTAAACACCGTATTGCTACGCCGCTACCGATCTCAAGCTTGCCGATGAAGACAAACTCTAGTCGCCATAAGCACTCTCCAAGAGCTCCCAAAATATCCAAGATAAAACCCTCTTGCTCATCCACACATCCTTTTTATATGGACTCCCACAATGACCCAAATACCCATGACCCAACAAAACCATACAAACATAACAAAAGACCCATACCAACATGACAAAAGACAAGATAAGTTAATACGAAAGACATCATAAGGATCAACTAGTAGCATCAAGTGGGTCCAATGTGCTTCCTCCTGCTTTGTCCCGAATTCGTGCGCTCCTACGCCTTGGTGCTTCACCATTCCCTCCCCCTTCGAGAACTCCCTTGTCCTCAAGGGATAGGTTCGAAAATTGTTTGGCCACATCCTCATAGTCTTCCCATGTCGCTTCCTCCATCGGTAGCCCTTTCCAATGAATCAACACTTGCCACACATCATCACTTCCCTTGCCTTTCTTATGCTTCCGATAACGAAGAACCGCTTCGGACTTTAGTAATATTGTTCCTTCCTCATTAAAAGAAGGCAGCTCTTCAACAACATACTCCGGTTCTCCCATCATTTTCTTCAATGCAGTCACATGAAACACAGGATGAAGGAGAGAAGATTCAGGCAATTCTAACTTATATGCTACCTCTCCAACGCGCTTCAACACCTTAAAAGGCCCATAGTAGCGCTGTGAAAGCTTGACATTAAATCTCTCCTTGAGTGATTTTTGCCTATATGGTTGTAACTTGAGATACACATAATCCCCGGGTTCAAAGCTTACATCCCTCCTGCCTTGGTCATAATACTTTTTCATTCTATTTTGCGCCTTCATGAGTGCCTTCTTCACATTAGTAAGAACTTCATCTCTTGTTCTCAACTCCTCCTCCACCTCATCATTCTTGGCTCTTCCCTTTTCATAACTATTCAACATGGGAGGTGACCTTCCATATGTTACCTCGAATGGGCTTGTGTTGATGGAAGCATGATATGTGGTGTTGTACCAATATTTAGCCCATGGCAGGTACTCTTTCCAACTTAATTGTTCATCATGACAATAGCACCTAAGATATTGCTCCAATGTTCGGTTCACCACCTCCGTTTGCCCATCCGTTTGGGGGTGATAGGATGAACTAGCTTTTAGCTTACTACCTTGCAAAGTAAAGAGTTCTTGCCAAAAAGAACTCATGAATAATGCTCCCCGATCCGTCACAATACTCCGTGGTATTTTATGCAACTTTACCACATTTTCAATAAAAATTTTTGCTACACTACTAGCGGTGAAAGAATGCCGAAGAGGTATAAAATGCGCACCTTTACTCAATCTATCCACAACAACCAAGATGGCTTCATGTCTTCTACTCGTCGGTAGTCATTCCACAAAGTCCATGGAGAAATCTTCCAAAATCCTTGCCGGTATTGGTAATGGTTGTAGCAAACCTATTGGAGCCCTTTGATCATATTTAACTTTTTGGCATATGTCATATTTGGCCACCATTTCCTTCACCTCCTTCTTTAAGCCCTCCCAATAGAAGAAATGTTTCACCTTAAGATATGTTCTCAACCATCCGGAGTGTCCCCCTTCTTTGCTATGGTGGAAATGAGTCAATATCTCCTCCCGCAGCCCCGGTACACATGGAACATAAATACAATCACCATAGTATAGCAATCCACTCCTCATTTTATAGCCCTCAACTCCCATCTCTTTTTTCTCAAGCTTTTCACAAATCTCCAATGACCTCTTGTCAAGTTGCACCGCTTCACGCACCTTGTCCCAAACCTCCCATTCAGCACCACTAAGAGTATGCAAACTTCTTCATTTTCAGCATAAACCGTCCACAACATAGAGCTCCCTTCCTTCCTGGATAAAGCATCGGCCACCTTATTTTCCTTTCCCGGTCGGTAGACTATGTCATACTCAAAACCCAACAACTTTACCATGAATTTTTGTCGTCTCTATAGTGACAATTTTCTGCTCTAAAAGATGCCTCAAAGGTTGTTGATCCGTCACAATTGTGAATCGCCTACCCAAAAGATATGGTCTCCAAACTTTGACTGCATGTATTACTGCTAACATCTCACGGGCATATATGCTCTAAGTTTTCTTCATAGGACCCAACGCTTTGGAAAGGAAAGCTAATGGTCTTCTTTCTTGCACTAACACCGCTCCAATTCCTTCCCCACTAGCATCGGTATACACTTCGAAAGGCTTCTCAAAATTTGGTAGTGCCAAAACCGGAGTTTGAGTCATAGCCCGCTTTAAGTCTTCAAATGCTTGTTTCGCCTCATCACTCCATACAAAACTATCTTTTTCCAACATGGATGTTAAAGGTTTAGCAATCAGCCCATAGTTCTTCACAAACCTTCTATAGTAGCCGATGAGTCCCAAAAATCCCCTCAATGCAGTGATATTGGAAGGTAGTGGCCAATCCACTATAGTTTCTATCTTCTTGTTATCAACCTTCACCCCATTTCCAGAAATGATATGTCCAAGATACTCTAACTCTTCTTGAACAAACTCACATTTTGCTAACTTGATGAAGAAATGGTGCTCCTCCAACAACCCAAGCACCGTCTCTAAATGACCGACATGTTCTTCCATAGACTTGGAGTATATAAGAATGTCATCAAAAAATACTAGCACAAATTTGCGCAAGAAAGGCTTGAATACCTCATTCATGGCGGCTTGAAATGTGGAGGGGGCGTTGCACAACCCAAATGGTATGACAAGGTATTCATAGTGTCTCAAGTGTATCCTGAAAGCTGTTTTGTGCACATCATCTTTCTTCGTTCTGATTTGATGGTACCCCACTCTTAAATCCAATTGGTGAAGACCACCGCACCATGTAACTCATCCAACATCTCATCCACTGTGGGAATGGGAAAACGGTCCTTCACTGTAGCTTCATTTAGGGCCCTGTAATCGGTGCAAAACCTCCATGAACCATCCTTCTTCCTTACCAACAACACCGGTGAAGAGAAGGGACTAGTACTGGGTCGAATCAACCCTTGGTTCAACATTTCTTCCACTTGCTGCTCTATTTCTCCTTTCTAAAAATGGGCATAACGATAAGGGGGAACATTCACCGGTCTTGCCTCATCCCGTAGAACAATTCAGTGATCAAAGGACCTACTTGGTGGCAACCCATTTGGTAGCTCCAAAACATTTTTGTGCTCTTCAATCACACGCCTTATTAAAGTAGGTAGTTGCTGCAATTTTTCTGCTTCACCCTCTTCACCTTGCTTCCCATCATCCCGTGCTTGATTGGTATTTGCTAGTACAGTGGCAAAACAACATGCACCACTCCGGTATAATTTTTCCATCATATTTGCTTCACATTGCTGAATTTCTTTGGAGATTAGTGCTTTCCAAACCCTCTTTTTGCCACCAAATTTGAATTCCATTGTCATAGACCCATAGTCGATCAACACCCTTCCAACACTCTTCAACCAAGCACTTCCAAGTACTACATTTAAGCCCACAATAGTGATGACATGCAGATCTGTAACAATCTTAACACCTTGAACATGATCTTCACATCCCGCACCACCTCATCACATTTCAGCTTTTCCCCATTAGCAACCTTTACCTCAAATGGTTCAACCGCTACTCCCCGGAGTCCAATCCTCTTGATAATGTTAGCATTAACAAAGTTATGGGATGACCCACTATCCACCAACAAAGTCACTTCATGTTTTCCAATCCACGCTATGAGCCGCATAGTGGATGGTGCTTTTACCCCCGACATAGCATGAAGGGACAACTCCGTTTCCTCTCCCTCCAATGCCACTCCATGGCCCAGTTCATCATCGGATTCACCATTGAAATTTTCAGCACCTTCATCATCGCTATCATCCACAATCATGAACACTTGGCCCATTTTGCACTTATGTTCCTTACTCCACTTTTCTCCACACTTGAAACACAACCCCTTCTTTATACATTCTTATACCTCATCTTTGGATAGTTTTGTTACCTCCTTTTTGCCTTTGGTGGGTTCTTCCAAAATTTCTTTTCCTTTCTATGGAGCTTTGGATGACTTTCCAACTTGCCCATCCTTGCCTTGACGTTTTTCAGCATAGTAGCTATCTTCCAAAATTTTCGCCATCTTCATTGCCTCTTGTAGGCGCCTTGGTTGTTTCAATTTAAGTTCCCTAGCCAACCATGATTTCAGTCCTTCAAGAAAAGCCCCTATAAGTGCCTCCTCCGACCAACCCCTCACCAACGTTTGGAGCCGTCTAAACTCTTCAATGTAACTTTGCACCTTCCCTTCTTGTTTTAGTTTGGCTAATTGCCCATGGTGATTTACCACCGGGGATGGTCCCCATTGTTCCATGAATTCATGTTCAAAGGCCGTCCAACCAAGTCTCCTTCCTTCTTATTCAAATCTGAATTTGAGCCACCGCCACCATTTACTAGCCTTCCCATCCATGAAGAAACAAGCCACATCTACCCTCTCATCTCTAGGCACCTCATACACATGAAAATAGTGTTGGGCTTTGTCCAACCACTCATGAGGATCTCCACCATCAAAGCGAGGAAAATCAATCTTTGGTTTTCTTGGTTTTTGATCATGGTAACTCCCCTCCCTTCTATCGTGTCCATCTCTATCCCCACGCCATCCATGTCTCCTTCGTGGCCCATAGTAATGCCCATGACCAACGGCCCTCCTCCTACGCAATGGCCGCCCATCATCAGAAGCCTCGCTGTCCTCTTCCTGGAAGTCCCAATCATTCTGCCCACGCCTATGGTAATAATCCCGTGAATAGGCTGAATTATCAAGCCATCTCTCCACTGCAATTCCTCCGCCTTCAACTCGCCTCCCCGCCTCCTTTCTTCCCATTCCGGCTCCTCCTCATGCCTTGATCTTTCCGAATCAGAGTCACCGTGAGATGCATGCCTTTCATCTGCATGTTGCCTAGTAGGTCCAGAATTGTTGGACCGTCCATCCCTTCTCCTCTCCCCATCATGCTCCACACTTCTTCGCTCCATGTGCTCCCTTTTCTCCGTGGTGTTAAGGGAGAGTTGATTAATGGCGGCCTTCATTTCAGCTAATGCTGCCATAATTTCTTTTTGGTTCTCCTCCAATGCTTCGAACCTCGCATGGTTAGAGCCCGGTATTGCTTTCCACTCCATGACTTCCCACAACCAAAAGAGGTACCTTGAGTCCCCCGCTGCGATGTAATCTCAATGAAAGCACCAAAAATTGTTGGGGTCCCTCACTTGGGCTCCACGACAATGGGTTCAACAACCTCCAACCTCACAAAATCTGGTTCAGAAATTTGATCAAACACCTGGAGTGTACCCAGAATTTGTCCCCTTTGTGAGTGAAGATTCAGTCCTTCGATCCTTGCCATTGTTACAAATGTTCTTGCCTACCTTTCCAAGCTTTTTCCTAAGAAAAGGTACCTCAAGAGCCTCCAACCGCTGTTCCAAAGCCCCCTTCACTCAAACCGCCCCACACCTTGGGCGTCCCACCCTTGGTTCCTTGCACACTTCACACAGATTTGAGAGGGTTTCCACATCAAGATCAAGCACAAAATGAGATCTAACATGAACAAACTAGATTTGACCACAATGAAGAACACCACTCCAATATCCAACAAATCCCACCTATTACAAGCCTCCAAAACAAAGAAAAATACAGCAGTAAAGAAAAATGATAGATAGAAGAGATCCCCTCCACTGACGTGGTTTGATCTCTCTAGCTCGGGAATAAACCTAACCTCTTTGCCAGCCCAAGTAGACACCGTATTGCTACGCCGCTACCGATCTCAAGCTTGCCGATGAAGACAAACTCTAGTCGCCATAAGCACTCTCGAAGAGCTCCAAAAATATCCAAGATAAAACCCTCTTGCTCATCCACACATCCTTTTTATATGGACTCCCACAATGACCCAAATACCCATGACCCAACAAAACCATACAAACATAACAAAAGACCCATACCAACATGACAAAAAATAAGATAAGTTAATACGAAAGACATCATAAGGATCAACTAGTAGCATCAAGTGGGTCCAATGTGCTTCCTCCTGCTTTGTCCCGAATTCGTGCGCTCCTACGCCTTGATGCTTCACCATGAACCTATTTAATAATCGGATCAATTTTAAATTAACAAACTAATTCAAAATATATAATTTATTTATTAATTATATTTACTAAATCGATCCAATTTTATTATGAATATATTGTTGGGTTTCTGCAGCGTTCATGGATCGTCTCTAAAACTACCATTCTTAATAATATAATAATGCTGTAGTTAATATATCAGAATGCTCAAGGCAATTATGTCATTTGGGAGGAAGAAACGTGGTGGACTCTCGCGTACTTTGGTTTGCGAGGGTGTTAATAAAATTTTCTTAAGAGATTCGTGATCGAACTTTAGACTTGATCAGCCGTTATTCTTATTCTTGTCTTTTGTGAAGTTGCTCTTTGGAGAGCATCTTGCGTGCCGGATTGTGATTAAGGAGTCAGCCTACGGAATATGGACGAGAAAGGCGAGAGACACTTGGACCATAATTCTATGGTCCAGACCGCATCAGCTTGCTAAGTGGCCCTTTGACATCGAAGAGGGCCACTGGGATCCATGCCTTTTGTTTTTGCCAAAGAGGACATGTGCCTCTCGTTGGAGCTAGAGGGATTTTATTTTTCCCTCGACCTCAGATTGGTAGGCTGAGTGGATTGGGAATCTCTGGGCCTTTCTTTTTGGCTAGGGAATGGTATTCTATCAAATGATTGCTGGATCACTAATCTCAATTGGAGCTGCATGTCCCTTTGACCTCCACTGATCTAATTGTCAAAATGCTTTCCATAGACATTTGGAATCTTCGGATCCTTGTTCTTTTGATAGGCCTCCATGCACGGTATTCCACTGCGCTTCCGGCCTTTGTGATGCATCCATCCATTGCATGTGACTGATCCAAGGGGAAAGAATATTTTACGGCCGGCCGGTTACAATCTCATCAACTTGTTAAATATTTGATATTGTATTTTGTGCTTTATTTATTTATTTATTAGTTTATAAATTGATAAACATACTATTACTTTCTCACTAATTTTAGTTTGCTTTCATTTCTATGTGTTTCTTGGCAGGCTTCACCAAGGCTTTACGGTTGAGGAAATTTTGTAGGATATGATAATATGCTTAATAGAATATAGTTTAGTTCCATAAAATATAGTGTAAGATGAAATATATAGTGTACAGGGGCCTAGCGTGGTTAAGATATTGTGATCTTTGAACCAAGGACAGATATAGATCATCACATAATTATATTATTTTGACTGCTTCGATGACTGGAATATCAGTAGATGGGCTTACAAATGAGCAAAGAACAAACTACTTCAAATGCTGGAAAACGAAAGGTAAGCTAGTCGATCCCTAGATATTATAAACGAAAGGTATGCCATGCTGGTTAAAAAAATATATGCATGGATCGGGGGGGGGGGGGGGGGGGGGGGGGGAAAAAAAAAAGATACAATATGGTGATAAATTTTGTCTTCATCTTCCATATATCTATTTCTTTCAAAATTAATTATTGGTGAATGATACCATTAAGATTTAAAAATTACGTTCGATTGTACGTGTAAATCATGATTAGAAATTGTTTTGTTGGATCCATCGACAGGACGAATATCTTTGTACAAGACATGAGACGTCGTACGCAACTTACAATAGTTTTTTTTTAGGAAGAGTGAGGGAAAAGGCTTCCCCCACTAAAGTATTATTAATACGAAGGAATATTCATAAGAAAGGGTTACTTATAAGAGAGAGAATTATAAGGAATAAAGTGCAAGCAAAACGTTGCCACTATGTATTATTTAAAAGAAAGAGAATTACAAAAAATAGGTAAAACAAGAAAAGATAAGTAGATACGATAAGATCTACGAGCTTTTGCTCAATTTTTAAGACAAAAAGTTCCCCACAAGCCAAAAGTTATCGCTATCTATTATTTATAAGAGAGAGAATTATGAGAAAAGAGGTAAAATAAGAAAAGATAGATAGTTACAATAAGATTTATGAGCTTAAGATAAAGGATTCTTCGCAATCTAAACGTTGGCACTACCTTATGAAGGATTCAGGATTCAAATAAAATTCTTTTTAAGAAAATACTTAAATTTTTCTCGTTCTACATTTGCCATATGATTAGTTGGTTTCATATCCCCTTTATTAATCAGCTCTTTTTTGTCCTCCTATCCAACCAAAGTTTACAAAAACTAGTAAAGAATTTGCTCAAACCTAGTTGCTTAGCAAGAGTAGCTAAAATTTGCTTAAAGAAAGAATAATTAATGAACAAATGATTTATCGACTTCTAATTAGCCATACATAATATGTATGTGACATTTATGGGTCATCCTTTCTTTACTAACACTTCATTTGTATGTAATTTGTTTCGAAGTGCTAGCTAAATAAATATCCTAATTTTTTCTAGAGAAAAAAAAAAAAACTTTCTATAAAGAGCCGTATAATGAATAGAAAATTTCTTGATAATTAATAAATCAGTACAGAGAACTTATTAAATATATGTCATTTGTATTAAATTCTATAAAAGAACATCCATTAAAGAGAAGGGATATAGGATTAGAAGCAAACTCTAAACTTATTGAAATTGCAAAAGCTTTGAGATAGTGAAAAGGCCAAATAGGTGAAATCTTCACTATCGCTCTTTTTTAGTCTGCATTGAAGTGGTGAAATCTTCACTATCGCTCTTTTTTAGTCTGCATTGAAGTGGCTTAGCATTATTTCTTCAAAGACGTGGGTCAGAGATATAAATGTTATCTAATTATTTTCTTAAAATCTAATACGCATTCTATTCTTAGGTTTGCTGCAAAAAGGCATCTTTGCCTTTACATATATCCTTTCACGGTGAAAAAGCTTTTAAACTTTATATTTTCCGTACTTAGAGAAACGGCATTTCGGATGGTAATCTTTAGATATTTCCATAGACCATGGACTATTCTGATCATGGCTTTTATTTATTCTATTGTGTGACCTCACGACAAAAAAAAAAAAAGAGCCACATGTCAATGTTCTCATTCTCAAATTTGAGACGAAACAATGGTTTATTCGTATCAAAGCGATGAGGCTTTGCCTAGGGATGGATCGGACTGGAGACAGTATCGGTTGAAACAATTAGACAAAGGCCGCTTCATTGCAGCAACTTCTGAAAAACGTTAGTCCAAAATCCACACATCTCGAGCAGGTTGCCAAAGTTAAGGGTCGGAAATTGCCGGCTGCTGATAAAAAAGGGGAAGGTTTGTGCTTTTCAGAACGCGAAGAACAAAATCACCATGGAAGGAGCTGCTGTACCTGAATCTCACATGGCTTGCGGGGTCTGGACCATGACGCTGGATTATTTTGCCAGGAAGCAAAGGCCATGACTCCCCCTCGCATACCCTAATGGATAATAATTTCTTCCCTGATCCTTTGCAAATTATCTGGTGCCAAGCTCGACTTGAATGACACATATGGTCAGCCCATACTCTTAGCTTAGAGTTTTCTCAAAGCTTTTATTCTTTCAAGGATCTCATCATCATCGTCGTCGTCGTCGTCGTCGTCGTCGCTACTGTTACCATCTCATTAAAAAAAAGATCAGGTAACAGGGGTAGCCATGTTAAAATTGGAACTTAGTCATTTGGCCCCCTTCTAATTTTTTCCGATGCTTAGTTTGTTTGGATCGAGAAATATATGGCTCTTTGATGCATCATCATGGTGTAGCTTATTTTGCCCCTGATGAGGTTGGACCGCTGCATGCTGCTGTCCCTTTGGAAAAAATTGTCTCAAGCTTTTCTAGCAAGTTTGTTTTGATGACGTTCCAAAATGTTCCGCATGAGGCTGACATTATTGTTGATCATTTAATTCGTTAAGCTGGCAAGCTGGTGGGGCAAGCAAACTTCTTTGAGTTCAAAAACTCTGATTCGGAGTTAGAATGGAGTGAAGACGAGGATTTAGCGTTTCATTGCGATGAGAATGAAAATAAAAAAAAAAAAATTATAAGAATAGACTGGAAAGAAAGTTTATTTTATTTTGACGAAGATGAGGATGAAAATTAGATTCATTTTTTATGATGCGGTTTTATTTTATTATCATCCGTATCTTCGATCTAAATCAGATTCAATTTTTATTGTCATCTTCATTAAAATAAAATAATCTTTCTTCCCAACTAATTTCTAGAGAATTTTTTTATCCCCATTTCACCATGTGAGAAATGTTAAATCCTCATCCTCACTTTATTCTATCTTCATCCTTACCTGTAATGAATTTTTTAATAAAAATTATAATAAACAAAATTTCTCATTAGATATATCAGTAAATTAAAAATTATCTTTTATATTATAATTAAGTACTATAATATATTATATGATAATATATGAAGATATCATACTACTTAAATAAGAGTCAATGAAGTATGGACGGAGCAAGACAGTGACAAGCTTATACCTTCTTCATCAATAGGAGCAAAAATAAGTTTTGTGTTCATCTTCGTATAAGATAGAAAACCTCTCTATGAAATGGTTATGGATGGGGATGGCACGCGAGTTGAAATTACCATCCATCCATAGCCAGAGAGGACTGGTTGAGCAATCATGGCGCATTCGGGAAGCATGCAATAACTCGTAATTGCATGCATCCCAACTCTTTCATGCAAGAGCGAGATGTGGTCCATGTATAACGATGGACCTCTATAATCATGAGCCATTGCATGTAGTCGCAAATGTCCATGATCATGTCACTGGCCCTCCTGGGTTCAACCATGGAACTACCAGGATGCAGAGTTGCCACCATTTTCTCCTTTGTATACAGCAGAGGTTTTCATTTCAAATTACATGCATGTAGGACGTATAAAATAGTGGTATGCGGTTTGATATGCTTATCAAAGTAGGGGAAAAAAAAAATTCTGCAAATATAAATTGAGCTTGAGATCCTTCTAACTTTAAAATAAATAAATAAAATGTAAACAGGAGGAAAGATAAATCTCCATATAGTTTTGTTGGCTATTTATATTTTATTTGTTTCTAAACACTTCACTCCTCCTTATTTTTGGTTTCATATTGGATAATATTTTTTTTTAAAGCTCTTTCTTACGTTAAGTTGTAGAAAAGCTCATCCGTGGAGATTGGGCCGGGCTTTATGTAGCCCAATTGTTTTTGATCCGAAACAATCCATTACAAATACCTGTTGAAGGATGACACGCAACTACTATTAGGCCCAATACTCATTCTAGTCCATCTATCTATCAGAATCACAGAAGCTATCATAAACTTTGAAGGTCTCTTTTATTTCTCTGAAATACATCACAAATCCTGAAGGCCAAGGATATCCACTTTTCTTTTCTTACAAATTATAACATCACAATCAATCCTTATAGTCGGAAGTTAAATCTTGAAGGATATATAATATATGTGAATCAATACCATATCATGATCGAAATCTTTTAATGATATATAATATTAAAATAGTTTTTCTTATTAAAATTAATATTTATAATAATGATTATAATACTGATTTTACTAAAGCTTCATATTTAATGTGGAAGCCGGCATGAGAGATCAAAATATTTTTATTTTATAGTTTTATTTTTCGTTCATGTTCCACCAGTACCTCCCTCGATAATTTAGGATTTAATTTTATCTTTAAAATATATAAAAATGAGGTCATATTTATGACTTTTACTCCTCAAAATCATGCTGCAAATAGAGGTGTCATTGCTGGTCAACCATTGCAATATCCTAACGCTTAAAAGGCAACGAAATAATAAAACTAACCAAAAGAAGAAATATCAAGCGATAGATTTACGGTTTCTACTTTTTCATCTAGCCCAAAAACTCGATTATAGTTCTTAAACTCAACTGCTATTCTAATTAACTTTGTTAATAAATATAAATTATATGACCCAAAAATTTGAATAAAAATTAAATAATAGCAAGTGAACTTGAGTTAGAAGCATATAATACTTTTTTTTTTTCTATACAGTATGAAACTAAATTTGAGGTATCAAATAAATTATATAAATTTTTTTTAAAAAATAAAAAGATATTAAATTAAGATAATAAATTTTAAATTGATGGAATTCAGATCATCATTGATGCAATTCTATTTTTATTTCTATAATTTAAGGACTTAAAATTTAGAGAAAAAAATGTATGGATTCCAATGTAGAAATAGTGGTGTAAAACGGGTGCTGGGCCATGCCAGGCCTTGGACTATGCTCGGCCAAAGGTTTTGAATTTCTTAGGTCGTGAGCAAATTATAACTGCGGTCCGGCCTGATCCATCTTACATCAGTACTGGAAAGTTAGAATTTGAGATGATTTTTAGTTTATAACTTTCAATAACTACATCAATTCGACCAGCTTGCACCGACCCAGACCCCATAGTGATGCTGGCTTGAGCTTGTTCGAATGAAGTGGGCCGGGCAAGAATGGAAGATAAGGAAGCGAGAGCGGGACACAATTGGGTTTTGGATGGTGGCGTGGTGTCCGACATTATACCCTTCTGAGAGACGGGACTGCATCCCGCGCGGTTTTGCAGGCTTTTGCGCTCTCGAACGCCATGCCGTTAAAAAAAAATTTGAAAAACGAAGCATTTCGTTCAACCAATTGATTTCTAGAAAAGAGATGTGAATAATAAATTCCAGTTTTATAAATTTTGGTAACTTAAAATTTGCGCTTGCATCGCTCCTTTCCGACCAACTAAAATGGAGTAATTTCGGAGAGTCATGCCATCCTCGTCCCTTCTCTCCTCCTCGGAGCTCTCGCCCCCTCTTACTCGCCTTCGGCTTCTCTAACCCAAACCCTAAAATCTGCCATCCATCCAGTTGGATTTCTAGGGTTTTCGAGCTCGAGACAGGTACCGGAGTTCTCTAAGAGTAGCTTTTTTTGCCCTTTTTTGCTATTTTTGTTTGGAGTAGTGTTGATATAGTTTTTGGTGGGTTCTTGAAGGGGCGTTATGAGGTTTTTGGGACCTGCATTTGGGATTTTTCTTGTATTTGGTTCGGATTTCCAGGATTCTGAGGCGATATATCCTGGCATTTTGGTTGGATTTGTGGTGGTAAAGAGGCACATCGGAGAATCCTAGTGTTTTTGAGATTTTTTGAGGCTCCTTTGCGTCGATACTGTGATTTAACTAGCCGCGTTGTGAACATTTGTAGGTATTCTTATGTTTCTTTGCGTCAATGCCGTGATTTTGTCCAGTTCGTTTATTTTTAGACGGTTTCGAAATGCCTTTTTTTTTTTTTTTTTTTCTTTCTTGATTCTCTTCTATAGTCCATTTGTAGGGCTTTGGAAGTTGAACGAATCAAGATAAATGAGAGGGGCTTTGGTGGATCGGTGTTAGTTCTGGGAAAAAATCTTCCCTTTTGGAAAATTTGGAAGGAAAAGGAGGAACTTGCTTGTTTTTGTTCTCGCTCTCGCTTCGCCAACAAGCTTGATTGTGTTCTAGTTTTCTGAGGAAGGTTGAAATGGAGTTTTTCAAAGGGAAAAAGTTAAGAAGAGCTCGCCAAACAAAAGCAGAAGATGATCTGAACCCTGAAAGCAATCAAGTGGCCTCAGAGGAACCAAAAGTTGAGACCATCGATTTGGCACTGAAGGCAGCTGCTGCTGACCTCACTGTGGAGGAAGAAGAAGATGACGATGATTTCATCACGAATGAAGTAAAGAGGCGGTTAAAGGAGCTGAGGAAGAACAGTTTCATGGTTCTAATTCCTGAAGAATCATGCCCAGAAGAGGAGTCAAGCTCAAGTGAGTGGAGGGAATCAGAGGTGGAAGATGGGCATCCGTGGTATGGATTTGATACATTGTACAATGAATATTGCGAGAGGATGCTGTTCTTTGACAAGATGATCACCCAGCAGTTGCAGGAAGCAGGTAAACCACTCTGAAGATAAATCTGGTTCAGCTTTTATTAACGTTTAGTTAATTCCCCTAAATGTTTTCCATTCCATTCAAACATCATCTGCAGGAAATTTTCTGTTAACTAATTAAAATCTTGATGCTGATTTTCTATTTTGTTTATGTTTATGAATTTATTCAAGAATCTGATTTGATAAGGAATGACTATACTTTTGCAGTCTTTTTCCGGCATGCTATTATTGTTTGAACTTCCTCTACTTTAATTGAATATACAAGATATTTCTTATTGAGTTCTTACTTCTTGGCTTAGGTTCTAAGGGCGTCGACTGCTTTATAGACTTCCATTGGCATACTTAATTATATACTTAAAAAAAGTCATGCTAATATGCTTTAATCTTTTGTTTTAATTTATTTGTTGATCTTGGTTGAACTTTTTTCAAGCCTCAGGTGAACTCTACCTGGTGTGTAACGAATGCATTCAACCTGGTGAAAGCCAGTAATGTTGGTGTCATCTGTGGGAGTCTTCAAACTCAGATTGACAGTTTCTGTCAACTTCTGGCCAGTCCTGCTGTGAAACCCCTTTTTTATTTGAAGTTATGCTCCATTGCTGATCTCGACTAGATAAGGTTCTGCTTTGTTGTTGTTGTTGGAGTGTCTTTACCTAATTCCCTAGACAACATCTCATGTGGAATCTCCAATTGCCCCCCTCCTATTGTTTTGATCATTATTTTTGTTTCCTAGCAACTTTTTGCATCATTATATGTCTATCTCTTTGGCTTTAAAAAGTCGCTGCCTCGGTCCTGAAGCAGCCAAAACTCTCCAAGCTTCATCTACTTACAGAATGTTTGATTTCTAGGGTGAAACTCAGCCGAATGCTCAGGGTACTTGCATAGAGGTGCTTCTCTCATTCCACCTGTTTCATTCATATAATTTGTTTTCTAGTATTCATATAATTCCAGGGGAGGCTATGGCTGTTTAGTCTCCATTGATCACTGCATGTAAAATAGCTTGGAGTTGAGGAGACTCTGCTGAATTTATTACAATTTATCAGCATGCTTTTTGATTATAGCACATAAAGATGATGACTTCTGAAACATTTGCCTAGCTTGCAGGTGCAAATTCTTTAACCTCTATTTGTAATATCATTTTGGTCATGAGCCAACACCAACATGCCTCTTTAATGTGGCAGCTAATTTTGATGTCCTAATAAGAGTTTATGAATATGTAGAGTTTTTTTTTTTTTTTTTCCAGTATATTTTGCTAGTATATTTTGCTTATCTATGACTGGTCCACAGATGTAGAGCCTTGTTTGTACTCTTCGTAATCTTGTTATGTTTGGCAGTTTTCTAATGCTCCTTATTTTTATATGATAAAATGCATTATGTCACAGGATCTTGGAATATTTCAAATCATTCACCAAGATCTGTATCTAAGAAGTTGGCATTGACTCTGAGGAACCTTTCTTTCAAGAGGCGAGATGAACTTCGAGATGACTGTGAGCATCTACAACAATCTCAGGAGGAAGACCCTTACCATAATCTTGAAACTGCTTATGTAGCACAAATTTGTTTAACTTGGGAGGCTCTCCATTGTCAGTACACTCAACTGAGTCAGAAGATATCGTTCCAACCGGAAAATGCCACTACCTATTGCTATGCTGCTCAGGCATTTCAGCAATTCCGGGTTCTGTTGGAGAGATTTATTGAAAATGAGCCATTTGAACAGGGTTCGAGAGTAGAAATTTATGCCCGGACACGAAGTTCTCTCTCCAAGTTGCTTCAAGTTCCTAGTTTTCAAGGTAAGTGACAAAAAACACAGAAATTCATGTAACTTCACTAATTCATTAGGAATTCATGTTTCTGATGTTTGTTTGAGTGGATAAATTTTTGCTACCTTAAAAATGTAGTTTTAATATCAGGTTAATCTTCTCTTTGTGGCGTTTGCTAGTTCTTAGCAGGCAATCTTGTCCAACCACCTTGAAATATGTTGTTTTATTATCAAGGTCATCTTCTCTTTCTTTGCACTAAGTGATGATCATCTTTGCAATATTACAATTCTTTTCATGAGTGCTTGATTAGATGTTCATCTGCTCATTTACAGCAAGATCGATTGGTTGCATAAAACTAGTAGCTTTGTTGAACTTAAGCACCTTGAACTTGTAATTACACTGATCAACATGCCGTTTACAAAACCTACATTGTTTGTCAGATATGTTTAACTGTAATACGGTTATTAATGCATGTTCTTATGCTACCATCTGATTTAACAAATTTTGGAGGGTTCTTACCAGAGGCATACATGTGATTCCACACCCTGTATATGATTCAAGAATACATGGACATGGAACATCATATGAAACTGTTAATTTTATGTAAGGGTGACCTTGTGAACCAAACTTGGATTACTTGTGTTTTTGGTTCTGAAGGGAGCAGTCTTAAGAGAGTGGTAGAAAGGTGGATCAAGAATTATAAACCTGGCTAACACTTTCAGTGCTTGTGAATGAAATCCCTTATGGCTTTTCTGGAAGTATGGAGCATTTGAGTTCAAGGGGGTCCTCTTTTCCCAGGAATTGTAAATTGATTTACAAAAAAGGGAGCCTGGCCTAAAATTTGGAAGCTTGTTCATTTTGGTTAGTTAATATTCAGGTGCATGCCATTCTTCTCTATGACGTTCCAATGTTGACTCTTTAACTAAGAAGTAAAATAACGGAGTACTTTAATAAAACTGATTTAGATTTCATATATATGATTTGCTTCATGCGTGCTTTCAGGTTCGGATCAGAAAGAAAATGAGGCAGATGAATTGGACCCACCAATCCTTTCCTCTGACCTTTTGAATATCATGGAGGAGTCAATTTTAACCTTCCTTCTTTTTGTAAAGATGGACAAGAGAAAATCAGTCAGTACACTGAATTTATTTAAGGGTCACAATCAGGATGAAAGCTCCCTTCAGCAGGTTAAAGCATCTCTTGAGAAGGTATGCTCTGTAAATTGGTCCATCCATTTCTATCCTTCCCTCTTCTAGTAAAACCTCCATGATCTATTTTATAAGTGGTTAACTGTGTGGTCATTAAATGTGCTTGAAACACTCTTTGGAAAAAAGGGACATTCTCTTTGTTTTGCAATAATTCTCCTGCCTCGTTGTTTTTCATTTATCAATTATATAGTGAATTATCTTTGGCCATGATTATTCCCTTCATTAGTATCTTATCCCAGCAGTCCTTGATTTAAGTATAGGTTAGTTAAAAGTTAAAGTTTTTCTGTCTATAGTCAGCTGTAAATAGTTGAGGCATCTGAGAATGACGTCTTTTATATATTAATAACCCACTCCGGAGGCTTGTAATTGTGATTAGTTATTGCATCAGGTATTTTGTTAACCTGAGAATCCAAGGTTGATTTTGGTGCAACTACCAATTTCATTCAGATATTAGCATAGATGATTTTATTTTGTGTCTGTCCCATGAAGTATTTGCTACAATGAACTTTTAAACTCTCCAAGATCTTGTGTCCTGAGACGTGTATCATCTAAAGATCCATTTATTTAACAACAGAAGGAGAGCAAAGTGAAGGAACTCTCCAAAAGCAAAGGTTGGAAGAAGAAATCCTGGGCAGCCACCCCCGATGAAGTGGAGCTGCTATTTGGGCTCATTGACATCAAAGTTGTATCAAGGGTTTTGAGAATGACAAGAATCAGCAAGGAACAGTTGTTTTGGTGTGAAGAGAAGATGAGCAAGCTTGATTTGTCTGAGAACAAGCTCCACCGAGATGGATCCCCGATCCTTTTTCCTTGTTGATGGTCTTTTTGTGGGACACATGTACCTTCTTTAAGAAACATAGACATATATTTATCTTATGAACTGTGAATGGGTCGTTTTGCTGCTAGCTCTAGTAATCCAAAATATCCAACCATGAAAATTTTCTATCAGCAGTGTGTGATGTCACAGTTCATCAGGAGATCATTACAGTTACAGCAGGTGTTATTTACTGTGATTTCTTGATTTCCGTCTAACTATATTATTCTACTAAATGCTTGCATTCTTGCATTCCTCCTTTATCTATCCATATTGAGCTCTTTCTTTTTATTTCTTTGTTAGAAATATAGATGAGGACTGCATTTGAAGCATGTCTTATTTCAACTTTTCTGTTATTCTTTTTTAAATTTCAGCATTTGGATATCATCTTCTGGCGATTGAAGAGAATTTACTATGTCATGTGCAGGATGTTTCCTTGCTTCATAGAAATAAAGACAGTAGATTTTGACTGATTTTTCCTCTACATGTTTAATTTATTGTAGATGGTCAAAATTTGTTCAGTGATAAAATTTTCCTCTGTATTTGTTCAATAAAAAAATAGTTTTTTCCCTGGGTAATCAGTCTTTACCTAAGACAGTTGGCACCTCTTTCTTCTGTGCTCATGCTTGGCAATCCTACCGTTATCTTCAAAAAGAAAGAGAAAATAGCTTTTTCCTTCGTCATCAGCTTCTTTAGACACATTGATATTGGCCTTAGAGAGTGGAATAACTCTTCAAGTGAGGCTTCAACATCCCTACCCCTTTCGAAAATGTGCAATAAGCCTTTGAAGAGTAGCCTTGATCACGTCTTGCACAAATGCGGTCGATCCATTAAGCCATCACTAATGTTTACAGCATATCACATTGATTTAATGTGGATTTAATAAAAAAAAGTGAGGAATTAAGCTGATTGGAGTTCTAATAGATTTTACTTTGGGTAGCTTTAGTTTTTCTCTAATCCACTGTGTTGGTAGACAATATTCCATGTGAAAGAGACACCTCTTTTTGGAAGAACAACATTAATTTTCTTTTGAAGAGATGAAATTTTAAGAATTTTTTTGATTTGTAAAAAAATAGTTTTACTAAAAACCATCAGAAGGAGTCAAATCCTCACGGTAAGGGAGTTGCTAGTCCTAACCATTCCAACTGACGCACCTTCTAGCAGAGAACACCAGTTAAACATTTTATTTTAAAAATTTCCTTACAAGATACACGCGACAGTGCAGCAATGACATACGACGTATAACATTTCTAGAAATGAGTCAACTCACCATTATCTTTTCCTTTCTCTTTTGATAACATTCATCCAATAAACCATCAGCGGACAAATTATGCTCTTTCATTCCCTTCTCGAGTTTCTTCAAAAAATAGGGAATCATAAACTTATTCATTGTTTTCCAATAAACAGCTGTGAATTTTCTCCCTCTCAGACCAGTGAAGTTATTTGTTCATCCGTAGATTTTGTCTTCCTAGCTAAACTTCTCCTCCTCTCTGATCCATCTTTTTCTGGATGTTTCAGAATCTGAAAGGGCTGTTAACTGAGAGATGGATTAACATTTTTAAAAATCATTATTTTGAAGGAGTTACAGAGCACATACAAAACTCAGCAGACTTCTTTCCAAAAAAAAAAAAAAGTAAGCTCCAGCTCTTTCTAAATTTTGTTTGAAACCACCATAGGCATCCGGTTCATCTGTAAACCGGATAAATCTTAGACCAGGTTCATTCTTTCCTTAACCAGAACTATTCATCATCTTCAACCCTTTTTGCCCTTACCTTCTCCTTCTAGCAAAATTCCAGGGCCTTCCATCTAATAACCTCGTACCGGCCACGTTCGAACCTTAACAAACCGTTACAAACTCTAAAACCCCCTTCTATCGTTGGCTATAAAAAGATGTCTGAAACCCCAGACCTCCATTTGAAACCTCAAGCCACTTCCCTCCTTCTCCACTCTTCTTCTCTTCCTCACCTCCTTGTATCGTCCCTTTCTTGTTTCGCTTCTAACCGAGACTCTACCGGAGCTGCGTCGGAGCGTGAACAGCGCCGGAGGAGGTGGGTAGCCGTGGATGAAATCGCGGCTAACTTCTCTATTGCTGATTCTATACACTGTTTTGGGTTTAACCCCATTTAATCCAACTGATAGGAGCTGGGATTGAAGGATCAGAGGCTTGAGGGAGGACCGCCGACCGCCTGCCTTTAACCCCGCATTGCCGGACAACGCCGTCGCCGAGCGGACAGCCGCCAGGTGAGTCGCGATAAAATCCTCTGTTCAGCCCTCTTAACCTCTGTTCTCGGAGTAGTTAGATTAATTAGAACTCTAGGATCCTAATCGGAGTCAAGGATCGGCGGGATGGGGTCGCTGGAGGTTGTAGGTATTGGATGGAACTTCTCCATCCATAGATCGACGTGGATCAGCACTGCGGAGAGGCAAAGGATCACCGGGTTCTTCCTTTCCATTGCTATGTCAAGGCCGGTCACCAGGCTGTGCGCTGAATGGCCGAACGCCGCCGGAGAGTGTCTTCGCCGGAAGGAGAGCTCCGCCACCAAAGATCGGGCTGGAGAGGATGATCGGCCAGGCCCGACCTAGCTTTGGCCATGGCGATCGAGCCCTTGAAGAGGAAGCGCTGGCTTCTTGAATCAAGATCGATCAGGTTGAACCGATCTAAAGTAGATGGGTTCAAACCAGTTGAACCACTTGATCCTGGTCCCAAATCTACCGAGTTGATTTCCATGGGATCGAACCAAATACAAAACAATTGTTTCAAACTCGGATCAAACCAACCTAGCTCGGTAGGGCCTGTTGGGTTAATGAACTCTAACTTAAACCAGGTTGAGACAGGTTCAGTGCATCAGAAACTAATTAAACTGGTTCACTGAACCAGAATCCGGTTCTAGCCAAACCAGTGAACTAGAAGTTCAAAACTAGTTCAATCTATGAACAAATGTAAATTAGAGTCAAATCAATGAAAAAGATGCCCAATTTAGCCTGGTTCAACGAACTGGAACCCAAATGGACTGAACCAGAAGTCAAATTAAGCCAATCAGTGAACCTAATTGCTGAATTAGTATAATTTGAGCTGGGTTCAAGCTAATTCAAGATTGGTTTAATCTAATTAGACCATAATTATTCTAATTAAACTTCAATTAAATTACCTAATAATCTAATTAAGCCTCAATTGACCTAATTAAGCAAGTGTAAGTCTAACTAAAACCAATTAACTGGAGTAGGTGATGGGATTAGAAGAGTATTGATCTAATGAAACATGATTAAACCCATTTAAGTCTAGGTATGAGGGGCATATCGGTAATTTTAAATATGTGGGCTAGTAAGAGTATAATGGTAATTTTAGTCAAGTAATTCTTGAGGATAAAATTATGCACGCCGGTTATTGTAGGTGATTTATCATTTGAAGATAAAGCAGAGTTGATAGTAAAGATTAATGTTTCAAGATTCGGACCGATTGAGATTTATGATGGATCATACTGGATATTGAGGATCAGTGATTGAGGTAGGAATCTTACATTTATTCTTATGTAATATATTGTTTTCTTACATTCATTCTTTTAAAAACATGCATCATGGATTTTTGTGCTTATTAGCATGTTATGACTATACGTATATGATATATATTTTTGTGATGGTATTTGGATTATGATTATGGTATACCTAATATTGTGCTATCCTAATTTTATGATACGAATAAAATCATGTATGGCTTTGGTATACCATATGTCATGGCTTTATGATGTGGATGTTTATGTTGTTTATGAAAATACGTAATGAGATGGCATGATGTGTGGCATGTAGACTAGTTATTATAATGTTGCAGAGGTGGCATCGGATGCATGGCATGTAGTCGAGGAGGTCCAATATAGAACCAGTTTGAATTAACTTGGTTTGTGACACTTGGCATATATAACTGTTGATACGTGGCATTAGTTTGAGCAGATTTGGGCCAAGTTTGGTTTAAACAAATGGCATTGGAAGGCAGGCATGCAGCTGAGGAGGCTCTTTATAGAATCAGTTTAGATTGATTATGTTTATGATATGTGGTACTAGTGTGGGAAGCAACCTGGATGTGAGGAAGCTGCCAGGTTAAATTATTAGACACTAAAGTATTGGTAAGGCTTATTACGCAAGTATCTATCTTTAGTGTACCGATATACTAGTAAGGCTTGTTACTTTAGTACACAGACGCAGTTGTTATTATTGGTAAGGCTTGTTATGTCAGTGCTGCTGCCATGATTCTCACCCTATTTGGAATAAATGAATTCCATGATTTTTATGAAATTCATTTACGATTCCATGATTTGTCGTATTTGGCAGCACTCTAAATCATGGATTTAAAATCCTAAAGCCAAATTCATGGAATTAATCCTTCTTAGTGCAAATCCTATCAATTTTGATAGGATTTGCAAATGAATTTTATGGAGCATTGGGATAACTTTTTTTGAACAAAGC